>LBNU01027924.1:165999-182657 GCA_014162995.1 Artemisia annua | reverse complement strand
TAACTAAGTAACTTGTGTTGATTTTTTATGAAGAACTTGGTAGCAGAACATAGAAAGCCTTATGATATCCAGTGCTTTACGAACATTAAAGTATGAAACTTAGAGAAAGGGACCAAATATACATGTAGATCTTAAAGCCTATTAGTTAACTAAGGGAAATGACCCGACCCTATCCGACTCAATTATGTGACTAATTTAATTGGGTACAATCTTACCAACCCACTTAAGCCTAACTTCTATCCTTTAAGTAATTAGTTATAAGAGTCCATCGTGACATGTGTATAAATAATTGCAGGTATGTATTATTCCTCTCCTAATTTTGCTTAAAAGAGTGTATTAATAGTAATGCAAAAGGTTGTAAACTATTAATGGGCATGACATTACTTGAATTGTGTACAATGCCCTATTTATGACCTGTTGCCGAACCCGCCAAATCAACGGTGGCCATCATTCTGCCATGTTCATTTCAAGTTCTCTTTTAAGTTAGTGTTGGGCCTAAATCTATTACTGTTATGGTTTTTGAGTTATTAAGGAAATGATTTTTAGATAACGATTATTTGGAAATTGATAAACAAACAATTGACGACCTCATCAATGAGTTAATATGCCAACTCAACCCAAAAGAGAAAAAATTATGTCATTTTACAAGGGTAAAAATGAGGTATGTGTCTATGAATTGATACCACTTATCAGTTTTAACATGCTTAGTTGCTTATTAAAAAAGAGGTTCGGAGTTGAAGCAATCTATTTTTTGTGTCTGCATTCGTTTACAAAATAACTTAAGTAAACCAAATGACTTTACATTGATGTTTAGTTCATATGTACACGTAGTCAATTACAAACTACTTAGCTCCCCAATGTATACGTTTGAGGTTATTTGCGTGTTGGTGGGGGTGAATTGGCTAAACCAAGTCTTAAAAAGGTGCGACAACGTCAAACATTTGCTACTTTTCATGTGGTCACAATAGCTATATGTTAACACTTAAGTTTAATTGGTTTTGTGTTAAGAAACAATTGGATAACCACAGGTGACATCTTTTATAAAAAGTCTGTAGTTGCATTCATGATCTTATGTTTGATTACAGATTCGAAGGGCAGCTAATCAAACGGAAGCGGCTTCCAGGTAATAAAAATAATTTATTGATTTGTGATGTTTTGTTTATGTTTATTTCATTATCAAAAAACAAAATCAGAGGTAGGTGGCGGTTGGAATTTGTGGCGTTTGTAGCAACTCAGTTGGGGGTACTGCTAGAACTAGCCACGCCTAAAAAACTGAGATTGGTAGTTTGGAATTTAGGGGTCAGTTGGATTTAAGATTTAAGGTTATTTTTTGGTAACCAAGATTTAAGGTTATTTGGATTTGGTTAATGTGGATTGTTAGAGTACTTAGGATATTTGGATGATTATGTCTAAATTAGATTTGGGGTTATTTGAGTTTGGATAATATGGATTGGTATTTGCCTGATTTGAATTCGATCGATGCATGTTGTTAGGGTAATAGTTTGAAAAATATTTGGATAGTTATTTTGGGCTGCCAACTTTTAAGTTTGTCACCTTTTTGGGGCTTAAATGCGATAAGCAACAAAAAAAAAAGGAAAAACTAAAAAAAAAAAAAAAAAACAAAACAAAATAATGACAGTTCATAATATGCAGTAACAAAAACTTCATTTGCTTACATCTAAAAATGACTCAATTGTCGGTTACCTTATGCTAACATAATGTTGTATGCATGAATGCGGGGCTAAAGGCAGGTTGTCACATTTGGATAGGAAGGGTTTGGTGGGGTCTACTGCGGTGAAGTGGGTGTTTGGAGGTGAGTTTGGTATGCGTTTTAAACTCAAATAACTATTTTCTTACTTCTACGTACTTAAGTGCAAAGAAATAGATAACAGAAGTTTAACCAAGTACCTATCTCAGCCCATATTTGTGTATTTGCAGACTACATTGGGATCATAAAAAATGTGGGCAGAACAAGAGCGTTTGGACATGCAACAAGAAATCGTTTGCTCAGGAAAAACATTGAAATCCAAAACTTGAAGTAAGAGTCATAGTCTCAACTCTCAACAACATTCTAGAGTGGCATAACTCTTATCAACAAAGGTTAATTAAATTTCTTTTGCAGTGGTAACAGCATAACGTTGAGTCTCTGGAATGAGATGGCCACAAAGTTTGAGCTAGAAATTGTTATGCAACATGAACAACCCATTAGCATAGCAGTTAGCTGATGCATAGTTAAAAGATATGGAGGCAGTATACAACTATCAGCCACCCCGCCTACAAGTTATTACCTGAACCCTGAAATCGCGGAAGCAAATCAGATACGTGCAGTGCAACCTTATCTTTACCAACAACCATGTGCTAATGAAATACGCTAATAAAAAAACACTATCTAATGCTTCTTTTTTTGCAGCTACAATGAAATGCTAGGAGCCGTGATGCCCATGCCTTTGATAACACATCAGCCGCAACAACATGAGCAACCTCCACGTGAAGAGGCTGTAAAAATAGTTACGCTGTTGCAGATCAACCCCGATACCCTAATAGTAAGAAACAAATACATTACACAAAAGTATTTTATATCATTTGTTTTCTAACTTGCACACATAAACAGCAATACCAAAAATTTACAACTTAAGTCATGATAATCAAGATTGATCAAGACATGAGGGGGTACATGAAGCGTTGCAGATGCTACAACAGAAAAATCAAACACCGACGACGTCACTGGCACTGTCAGGAACCTGGTACCACAATAACACCAAACTATAGGTATGCACTATCAACCTTTAATTTTGGCCACACAATTATTCATAAACCTAATGTACTTCATAACAAAAACAATAAACTATATTTGTAGTTATTGCTTCAAATCTATAATTGGGGGTGTCACCGGTAGCGCTCTACTTAGCAGTCATCCCGCCGGCTGGAGTTTGGTATCGTGTTGTGGTAGCGCCAAAGACTATAGTTTGTGGTTTCAAACAGAAAGGTAACATCGAGTCTGCTCTCTGCACTTTTTTTTAAAAAAAAAGAGCTAAATATGAGGTTACAAAATTCAAAAATGTATGGTGGTTTGTCATTTAAAAAAAATGAGTTGAATTTCAGGTTATACAGTACTTATAAAAAAATGAGCTAAATTTCAGGTTATAAAAGAAAAGAGCTAAGTTGTGAGAGGCTGTCATGAGTACTAACGCTCGATGAAACTGAGATTGTCCACGTCTTGGCAGGCCAACTCATTACAGTTGCACCCATGGCGGACACACCCTCTTTCTTCGATTGTTACCCTATCTGAGCCTCAGTTACAATGATTTTGAAACTTTTTACAGTGTGGTTTGACCTACAGAGTTTTTTTACGGTGAGTTTAGTTTGGTGGAAATAAGCTTGCTGTGGGTGTTTGGTGTCGTTTGTTGCTCTGATTGGTGGTAAAATAGTACTGATTACATCTTTTCTTGCAGTTGCACAACACGTGCTTTTCATGAGGAGTGCTGAGTTCCATACCAGTCACAGGCCTGTGCAGCGAGCGCGTGGTTATTGGTTCGTGTTTTCTGTGAATCTTAGATTGTTTACGTATTTTTTATTGCTTGATTATTGATATCATTCGACCGGTTATTATTCTTCGTATAGGATCACATCGAGCAGTTCAGTGGAATTGTGCAAAGTCTCACACTTACAATTTTATACTTTTTAGTAACTCTGCTGATTTATTTGTATACTTATTGATTCTCTGAAACTTTAGATTTCTTACCATGTAATTCATATATTTGATAGGTTATCTCCATAGTTGAACGGGTTCTAATCCACAAGTGAAGGCGCTGTTGAGTAGTGCTGCTTTATGGATAGCAACTGTCACTGCAACTCCGAATGAAAGAGAGGCCTTCCAGCATCGGTTGATAATAATGATCAAGCTAAATGAGCGTTTTCCAGATAGCATCTATTGTTCGGTCTCAATTTTCTTCCAACAGTAGAGAACGTGAGGAGATTAGGAATTGAACGTGCATCTAAATAGTTCCGTGTTTGTAAGTTTGCGTCTTTTGTGTTTTTTGTTACTGTACTTTTCGCTTTTTGGTTATAAAATGCTTCTTTAGCAAAACACCCCGTGGCAACGCGCGGGCAACCCACCTCGTTGGTACTGTAGTATAATCAAAACATTATGTTAGGTTGGACGTAATGGCAGGACCACCATCCGTGGTGGGCCTCACACCACGCATTGTCACCATTACAACCATTTTTAACGGTGCACGATTTTCACTTTTAGCATTCGTTTGGTAGTGCAGATTTTTAGAACGCTGTGCAAATTTTTTTGTGAGGTATATTATGGAATATTTTGTAACTATTAAAGTAAGTTATTTTTATGTTTTTGGATGGTTGGTCACCACCAGTTATTTTTATGTTTTTGGATGGTTGGTCACCACCACGACTGTTTGTTAGTTAGTTTGGTGAAAGAAGTAAATGTTGAGGTGGCCGTGATATTTGCAGTGATGATTATACCAAGTCTTATAAAATTTTAATTTTGAGCCAAGACAAGATATGAGATAGTATTTCTCTTCCACACTTAGGACGACACATTGGATTATTCGAAATGACTTTTGTATTCAACATTCATTCCGTATGTTGGGTGGCAATAGCAAAGTTCATGTCATGCATATCAATTGTTCATATTGAATGACCAACCTTGAAGATAATCATGCGAACTCTACACATTCACCTTTAGTTGGAACTATTTAAGTAGATGTATATTTAAATTTGTTGTACTTTATTCATCAATGGTTGTTAAAAGAATACTAATTGTGCATGATGTAGCATGCTTCTAATTAATAAAATTAATTTTCTACATTAAAAAGTGGAACCAATTTAGGAAGGTCGTTTGTTATTTTTTAACGGCAAATATATATAAAATAAAAGAGCTTCTAGTAAGGCACTAAAAGCCAATGAGTACAATTACAATTTAGAAGTAACCAAAACAACAAAAATCTAGATTCTACGTGAGACTTAAACTGCGAGGTTAGCAAAAAGGATTAAAAACTCTTTCCAATTACAGCGAACTAAGATAAGAGAAAAATCCCCACCCACGGAGGCCAAGCCACCGGTTTTCACTCTGGGGTGTTTTTGATGCCGACCCAAACAAGTCCAAGGGAAAAAACAAAGCAAAAAAAAAAAAAAAAAAAAACCTAAACAAAACGGCTAAAGCTCGAAATTCCCAACAGAGGAAAGCAAGAAACAACATCAGTCAACAATTATTCGTAGACAACAAAGAAGATTTGAGCCAATCTACCCGGCTGCAAGACATGTTCCCCCCTATGAAATAACCAAGAAAATAAAGATGAATGAATGTAATTGAACACATCAATTTTCCTCTTCGAATGTGGACAAAAAGTGACACTTGTCATTTTAAACCAAAATATTAAGAAATCACTCATTGTATACTTTTAATATAACGTTGTTCTAAGCTTTTACAATCAAGCAAAAATTACCATTTAGAGAGAACTGCACACATAGAGCACAAATAAGCTTATAGATACTTCTATTAACATAAATGGCGAAACCATGAACAAAGTACTATAGCAATTTAGTACCAAGAATTAGGGCTGAGCAAATGATCCGAACGGACCAAACTGACCACATTCGATCCGGTCCTCGGTCTTGGCCTTTTTGGTAATTCGGTCCTCGGTCCGGTCCGATCCTGGACCGATGCTCACCCCTACCAAGAATGTAGGCTTGTTGTATTATATATTTAAGAGATTATTTGTTGTATATCAACCAATTTATTTTCTACTTTCCAGTATTTGGATAAAAAATGTATATTTATGTGTATGTGTATCACTGTATTGTACAGTGTTCTAAAAGGCGCGTCAAGGCGTCGCCAAGGCGCGAGGCGTGGTCTCGGCGCCACGAAATGGACCAAGGCGTGAGGTCTAGGCGTCGTGTGAAAAGACGTGGAATAAGGCGCGAAAAGGCGTGCAAAGGCGCGCCTTTTTGGTAAGGCGTGGTGCCATTTTTAGAAGCATTTAGGGGATTTATGGATTTGGGCTTGAATTTCAAGTATTTGGGTTATTTCTTTCTTGGGCCTTGTAATTTCAAAACTTAATTCCTACTTGGGCCTCATATTTGGGTCTGGCTGTTTGGGATTTGGGCTTTTGTATTTGAAATTGCTCTTATTAAATGATATAAAATTATAAATACATAAATTTATAAATATTTTGTTGCCGCCTTAAGCACGCCTTAAGAAACGCCAAGGCTTCGCAAAGGCGCGTAAGACTTGAGGCGTGGCTGTGCCGCCACGCTATGCCTCACGCCTTTTAGAACATTGGTATTGCACCACACTATCACTAATTACATAATTTAACCCAAGTGGGGACAAAAATACTTAGTCATCTACCTTAACCAACTTTCAACCAATCTTACGAAAATGAGAATGATGTGCAATATTATACTTGTTCCCTTTGAGTTTTAAAAACTCCAAATATAAATAATTACTCTCTGTGTTGATCCTAAATCACAATGATACGGAGTATATTTCTCTACTTATGGGCTACCTAAACAAACCAACCAACAACTCCATGTCTCGAAGATAATTACTCAAGATTCATGCACGCACGAGTATGGTAAATGAGCTAGTGGGATAACCACACGTAATTTTTAATAAATTTGCTAAGAACAACTTTTAGAAATTTTATTTAAGCTAGCTTAACTTATTTGAAAACATTTTCAAATATAAACTCGCTTAATATTAATACATACCATATTAAAATTCACTTAACTAAACTATGTATGTTAAAATCTTATATTCATGGAAATGATAAGTTTAAGAGGTTGGTGTGATCTTAAGTTTTCGCTGTTCAATTCTTGTGACGATTGGGATAACTAGTTCACTTCATGGAACGCTTCTAAAGATAAACGAGACCGGGCGTATGTCATTTTTGCTTCTACTTGTTGGATTCTTTGGCGTTATAGGAACAATGTGGTTTTTAATTCTCAATTCATGAGAATTTGTGACATGTTTGATAGTACCCGTTTATTTGCATTTTCTTGGTTAAAATTTAGAGGCAAATATTGTATTAGTTGGACTGATTGCTTAAAATGACTTTGTAATTGCTAGCTTCTTGCTAGTTTTTCAAATATATGCCGCCGTTCAAAATTTTTTTTTTTGAAAACGTTATTAACTAAAGAATGCTTAAACAAAACTCGTAGCATGTCAGATTAATATGATTTTTATGACTATATTACTAAAATGATATGAAAGAATTTGGTAAAGACGATCTGGATGTTGAAACACATCTTGATATATTTTGATCGCCGTTTTGTTCTTTTTCTTTTTATTATGTATTTATGTAAAAGATTTGATTATACATGCACAAATATATATTTTCTCTGAGTGTGTAATACACACACATAATGATATACATGCACAAATACATGCCTTGATTTTATAGCAAACTAAAAAGAGGATACCTACCCTTTTTCTTTATTAATTACGTCTAAATTATAATAAACCAATACGCATTTAAGGTCTTGGTCCCTTGTACAATGTACACTCATAAAATGTACAGATTAATATATTGTTGAAACATCTTATTCTGGTTTTAAGATTTTATAGCGTGGGGTATGATATGTAACAACCTATTAGTAAGCACTAGTTTACGATTCATTAAAATTTCGAAACTTGAATGCTGAGTGTTTGAATTTGCATTTTTATATTGTTTATATGATTTTATAATAAGTAAGCACAAATGCACAATTTTTATTTTTATTTTGAAATGCTAAGAAACATGCTTATTTTTAGTGCATTATTATCATTGTTATTCGATCTATCTTTATGTCTGAGAATGTATATAGGAAACTATTATCTTATTTTAGCTAGCATATTCTCGTCAATCCTTTCCTTATTTATAGGAGTTTGTTACGGATTGTTTAGGTAGGCTTTGCCTATTTATGCTCTTGATTATGATTGTAATTCATTAAGCAATAACACAATTATTTCTCTAATTCCAATATGGTATCAGAGAGAAAACAAACCCAAAACAAATCCACATAATCTCCTCATCAATCAACCACGATGGCTGGTGATGATCCACACCCAAACCAAGACAAACACAAGGATGGAGAAAGCTCTGGTGGTGAAATCACGTACGGCTCACCATATTACCTTCATCCATCTGACTATCCTAAACAACTACATGTTAATGAGGTTCTCACAGACAACAATTTTGCGGATTGGAATCAGGAGATGACGAATTTCCTTTTCGCCAAAAACAAATTCGAGTTTGTAGATGGAACAATTAAGCGGCCGGATAAAACGTCCAAAGACTACATGCCTTGGATGCGTGTGGATGCAATGATAAAAGGTTGGTTATCAACCGCAATGGAGAAGACTATACGGGATAGTGTCAGGTACGCAACAACCTCCTCAGAGATTTGGGCGGATCTGCACGAGCGCTTTGGAAAGGAAAGTGCTCCTCGAGCGTATGAGATAAAGCAGAAGATAGCATCGACGCGACAGAATGGAGCTTCCGTATCAATGTATTTCACTCAGTTGCGGTCACTGTGGGACGAATCCCAGTCCATTCATTCACTTCCACGTTGCACTTGTAACAATTGTGAATGTGATATTGGGAAGAAGATCACTGCGTACCAAGAAAAGGACCGTCTTTATGAGTTCCTCATGGGGCTTGATGTCGATTTCACTGTCATACGAACCCAGATTTTAGCCACCAAACCGGTTGTTTCTCTCGGAACAGCGTATCATTTAGTGGCTGAGGATGAGAGGCAGCGAAGCATTTCAGGAGCAGGAAAGATACAGTCCGAACCCGTTGCATTCAAGGCTGCACAAAAACGTGACATGTTTACGGGGAGAAACAGAGGGAAAGATGTCGTGAAGGCTGGGAAGGAGACTGATGAGGTGTGTTCTGAATGCAAGAAAGAAGGCCATACACGTGAGGGATGCTTCGAATTGATTGGATATCCAGAGTGGTGGCCGGGAAAGAAGAAAGGAAAGGCCAAGGCTAAGGCGGCTTTTGTTGACACCGAATCATGTCCCATTCCTGGACTGACCAAGGAGGACTACCAAGTTCTGTTGAAACATTTCAGTGACACAGGTAAGGCAGAAAATACAAAACCTATGGCGAACATGGCAAGTAAAGGAGATGAAACCGAAACTGGTGAGTGGATTGTTGATTCGGGATGTACCGAATATATTACACATATGTCTAATGCACTTACCAATAAAAGAAACACTCCTTTTGAACCCCCTGTCGTTATTCCCAATGGAGAATCCATTCCGATCCAAGGAAAGGGAAACCATGTTCTACCAGGAGGACTAAAAATTGATGAAGTCCTTTATGTCCCTGATTTTAATTTTAACCTTCTTTCAGTGAGTCGTCTTACCCGCGATCTCCAATGTTCCATGTCCTTCTTTCCTAATTTTTTTATCATGCAGGGCTTACAAAGGAGGAACTTGATTGGTGTGGGTAGATGCCGAAAGGGACTGTACCGGATGAAGATGGTTCAAGAAAGGAAAGCTATGTTCGTCAATGTTGAAACGTGGCACAAAAGACTTGGACATGCTTCAAAAGAGAAGCTTAATAAGTTGGATTTTCTCAAAACTAGTACTATTAATTTGGGTAATTTTTGTGATTCTTGTGCTAGATCGAAACATACTCGATTGCCTTTTCCTTCTAGTTTTATTAAAACTGTTGCACCTTTTGATTTAGTTCATTGTGATATTTGGGGTGGTTATCGGGTTCCATCATATACGGGGGCAAATTACTTTCTTACTTTAGTTGATGATTTTAGTAGAGCCATATGGATTTTTCTACTTAAACACAAAAGTGATGCTAGTAAACGCCTTCAGGATTTTCATAAAATGGTTGAGGTGCAGTTTAACAAACAAATTAAGAGAATTAGATGTGATAATGGTGGAGAGTTTACATCAGGCGACATGATGGAATTTTATAATAAAAAGGGAATATTATTAGAAACTTCGTGCCCCCACACTCCACAACAAAATGGTGTTGTGGAAAGAAAACATAGACACCTCCTTGAAACTGCCCGTGCTTTAAGGTTTGAAGCAAATCTTCCTAAAAGATTTTGGGGGGAATGTGTTTTGACGGCTGCTTACATTATTAATCGACTCCCATCCAAGGTCCTTAAAAATAAGACTCCTTATGAGTTAATTTGGGATGAAAAACCCGATTATGGTTTTTTGAGAATTTTTGGATGTCTTGTTTTTTTTAAAAACAATAATACTAAGGGAGATAAGTTCGAAGAAAGGGGGAAGTCGGGGGTTTTTCTTGGATATCCACCTGGGACGAAAGGATATAAAATCCTTGATCTTAAAACTAGAAAGATAGTCATTAGTAGAGATGTCCAATTTCATGAAGAAATTTTCCCTTTCAAAACCATGCAAAATTATGATGAAATTTTCGAAGAACCAAACATCCATCACGATTGCAGTTGTGAACCCATCCCAAATGAATCTCTAAATGAACAATCGGCCCAACCAGAAGCCGAGCCCAACAACGAAATAGGCCCAGAAATAGCCCCTGTTGAAGACGAAACAGAAACACAGCCCAATGATGAAGTAACCCACAATGTTGATGTTGTTGAACCTCAAACGAATGCTAGGCCAGCTCGTACAAAGACCCAACCATCAAGGCTCAAAGATTTTGTGGTACAAGTCCCACCTTCGGTCCAGCACCCCACATCAACATCCAATCAAGTTGCCTCCACGGTAAGCTATCCAATCTCCAATTTCGTTTCTTATACAAATTTCTCTACTAATCATATGGCTTTCTTAACGGCCATCACTCAAAATGATGAGCCTAAGTCCTTTAAACAAGCTTCACAAGATGCTCGTTGGCGTGAAGCCATGCAAAAGGAGATCAAAGCCTTAGAGAAGAATGGTACTTGGAGCTTGGAAAATCTGCCTAAAGGGAAAAGAGCCATAGACTCGAAATGGGTCTATAAAATCAAGTTCAAACCAAATGGTGAAGTTGAACGTTACAAGGCTCGACTCGTTGCAAAGGGCTTCACACAAGTGGAGGGTGTGGACTACCACGATACATTTGCACCGGTGGCTAAGCTAGTTACGGTTCGAACTTTACTAGCCATAGCGGTCAAGAGAGATTGGATCATTCACCAACTTGATGTAAACAATGCCTTCTTGCATGGAGATCTTGATGAAGAGGTTTACATGAAAATTCCCCAAGGGTTCTCTAACAACGATGAGACTAGAGTATGCCGTTTGAGAAAGTCCTTGTATGGTTTAAAACAAGCCTCACGCAATTGGTACCACAAATTTGCCACCTTTCTTGTCAATTTGAATTTTCGTCAATCCAAGGCTGACCATTCCTTGTTCCTCTATAATGACAAGAGTGTTATGATTGTCGTTCTAATTTATGTGGATGATGTCATCATCACTGGAAATTGTCTAACTAAACTTCAAGAAGTCAAGACGAAGCTTGATCATGAGTTTAGCATTAAGGATCTTGGTGTTTTAAAATACTTCCTGGGGATAGAGGTTGCAAGAACTAATGATGGTTTGGTTTTAAGTCAACGAAAGTATGTTCTCGACATCTTAAAGGACAGTGGCAAACTCGGTTGCAAACCGAGCTCATTTCCAATTGAACATGGGCTGAAACTGGACAAAGGAGAAAAGGAACAAAGCGTTGATGCCAATCAATATCGACGTTTAATTGGGAGACTCTTATATCTTCAAGCTACGAGGCCAGACATCACGTATACAGTAAACATCTTAAGCCAATTTGTTGCGGATCCAAGGAGTGTTCATTTAGAAGCAGCTGACCGTGTTCTCCGTTATCTTAAAGCCACACCGGGTCAGGGTATCCTCCTCGCTCGCATAGGTGATCCTATTTTAACAGCCTATTGCGACTCTGACTGGTTGGGTTGTCCTTACACCAGACGATCTCGCACTGGATATATACTCTTACTAGGAGGAAGTCCAATCTCTTGGAAGACGAAGAAACAATCGGTAGTGTCACGGTCTTCTGCTGAAGCCGAATATCGAGCAATGGCCTCCACTGTTAGTGAAGTTCTCTGGGTACGTTGGTTGTTAAGTGAGCTTCAGGTTCCCGTTCCGTCTGCCACATCTTTGTTTTGTGATAATCAAGCAGCTCGGCACATAGCAAACAACCCCGTTTTTCATGAACGAACTAAGCATGTTGAGATGGACTGCTATTTTGTTCGTGAACGTGTCGAATCAAATGAAGTCGTTCCAATGCGAGTCAGTAGCAAGTTCCAATTGGCGGATTTACTCACTAAGGGTCTCACTACACAGCAACATCAATTTCTTCTTGGCAAGATTGGCATGACCAATTTACATGCTTCATCTTGAGGGGGAATATAGGAAACTATTATCTTATTTTAGCTAGCATATTCTCGTCAATCCTTTCCTTATTTATAGGAGTTTGTTACGGATTGTTTAGGTAGGCTTTGCCTATTTATGCTCTTGATTATGATTGTAATTCATTAAGCAATAACACAATTATTTCTCTAATTCCAATAATGTATGTCTGCTTTGATAACACAGTAAACATATAATAAAGTTAAAAGCACTAAAAATATAGCAATTACAAACACCTAGCAACAATAATTTTTAGCAATATAATTAGATAATAAAGTCTTAAGTATAAGAAAATATGACAACAATGTTAAACAGTTGGACCACATGAAAGAGGTGCTTCATTCCCTCTATAGTACGCAATGTCGAAAGAGCTTCCCATGTTCAACCTTTTGGGAGCCTCTATCCATTGTAGACATGGAACACGGTCGGGTCAAGTTTTGTCGATTATATCCACGAGCAATAGATTATTATTTCGAGATTATCATATTTACCACAACTATTTGTTTGGATCATTCTTTTTTAATTGTCTTGTTAAAAAGGGGTTGCCATCTCCTTTGTATTTTGTTCTTTTGGTTCCTTTTAATAAATTGTTTTTTTAGGTAAAAGGGACGATTCCCCGGTAAAATATATTAATGACCCAAAAATTCTGATAAGAACAATGGAATGTGACTGAGTGTCACATTAACCTCAAGCCATAGCTTGAATAGCCTCTAATCATATGATATGCCATATGATAACTAAACTATTACATAGCCAATAACACCAATAGGAAAGAACCACCTTTTAATAAATTGTTGCATTTCTAAAAAAAATTTACAACAACTATTTATAAGAACATAATCTTATTTTTGTTTACTTATAAAGTTATTAAAATCTCTTATATAATAAGGGAAAACAATTTCGAGCTCTTCTATTGGCCAATCAAAAAGTCAAATCAATCTTTTTGATCAAATTTTATTAATTTTTTTTATTGAAAAAAAAAATCAAAAACTGATGAGTCAAAAATATAGAAAAACTTAAAATAACATGATGTAATTAATAAACCTTTAGTTGTTAAATTTAAATAAATTATACTCATATTGACCTAAGTAAACTTAGGATTTTCTATGTTTTTAATAACTATATAAATTCAATAAATACTCTTTAGTTTGTACCCTCTAAACTTTATATATATGTATTTTTAAAAAGTACATGCTATTTTTATTTATAAATATTATTATCATTAACAACATTTATTGTCATTGATGTAATTTGTAATGTTTCTGTTTAGAGAACAATCAAATAAATAGATCGAACTGTGACAAACTCAATTAGTATCACTTACGTCAAAACTCTCCATCTACGAAGAGATCTAAAGCTAGTTTTCATGAACAACAAGATGCTATATTTCAGTAACAAAGCCATAGCAAAAATCATCATTAACAAGATGTCATATAAGTACTGAAATACTTATATATAGCATCTTAAACATCATTTTCAATACAACTGGTAAAAATGAGACGCATACATTTGTGTAGCTTCAAATATTTACCAAGTGGTATACTTGCATTAAAAGAGATGCCATTTCTCTAATTTTGTTTCTTCATCTCGAATTATACTCTTGTTTAAATATTGTGCATTAAACAAACTGACTTAGTTCGTTTAGAAAAAGAGAACTCGAATGTTTTTACTTTTTACTTCAAAATATAATACAATGACAAGTTGTTCGGTATCGCATATTGATACCGCTAAACACCTTATCGCATGAAGAAATTTTTCTGTGTCAAATATTATATACCAGAAATATTGTTTTTTCAAGTGGAAATTTTTGTTATCAAAGAGATTAAAAATCAAATCTGTTGCTTGTACGTCTATGAAGTTACTATGATTGGTGTATAGAATTATTGAGATCAATTATGCAAGATGGAAGTTATTCGTATTATTTATCTAGTTGTAAATAATAACTTTTCATTGGAAAAAGATACAACTTTATACAATAATAAGTTAGGGTAACTAAAGTTTATTTAATATCATTAAACTTCTAGTCAAAGTCTAATGGCCTCACATGCTACGAGATAAATGTAAATTTACGTATGATTATTGACAATTGTAAGAAAAGTACGTATGATCGACTCCAAAAGATGGTTTAGCTTATTTTTATGTTAAAAGTAGCATGTCAACTCATTTTGGCTAATTCGGTTTTTGAATATCAAAGGGATTTCCGGTTTCATTTTTGTTTCAAATGTTAGTATGAAAAAGTAAATTCTATTAAAATCCCAAATAATGACCATGTTTTTCTTTCAAAAAGAAAATAATGTTTGGCAGCAATGGTAGGAATTCTATAAATACGTATAAACATGGTTACACATGATTAAAAAAACATATCACTATTGATGTTACAAAAGAAAGAATGGTAAAAGCTCATCAAAATACCTGTAAAGGTAAACATGCTATTAGTCTAAACTATTCCACACCACTCCATTTCAAGTCTCATCGTTATAGCTTATATAATCCTTCGTACAAGTTCAATTTTTGTCAAACAAATATTACTATACTCAAAGTACGTTCTTTAATATTTTGAGGCAAACATTCGTCATGATGATGATACTGTATAAATCTATATATTAATTAGGTAGTTTATGATACGTCGTAATAATACATAACTTAAATTATACATAATGTTGAAAGTTTGATATTGTTATCTTATTATGAATAAGTTAATTAACCATATGAATCGTAACAAATACTCGTATTTCTCATTTGTCTATTATTGATCTTCTTATAGTATTAATTGCCACTAAATTAACATCTTCTCCTCGACAATGAGATGAACATGTAGTAGTTGCCTAGTTGGTGAGGGACCACGGGATTTGCCTACACTTTGAGGGCTTTTAATTTGATGCTTATATCTTTATAATCAAGTAAAGCAAATGGACATATATATAAAACCTAAGAAAGAAGGAAGGGGACCAATTAATAAAGGCTATTACATACTCTCCAATACTAGATGTTTGGGTGTTTAACCTTATCAAATACTCACTTTATTAAAAAGTAAATCATTTTCATAAAAACTGGGTGTAGTGGTTGGTGATATCAGTGTGAAAGAGCATCGCCGCATGTGGTTCCTTGTTACGGTTCACGCATGACGAGTCATTTTGGTTGATTGGATCGGTGGTCAACACCACGCATAGTTTGAAAGTTGCGTAGTGTTTTGTGTGTATAAGTTGATTTGTAAGGGGTGATCGATTGTTACGAAAATGAAAATGACGAGAAGATAAATGATGTGACACTAACGTGAACGTGATATATAACTACTAGTACTTGCCAGTAATGCTAGTACGAGTGAGATCACTAAATTGTTAACCATACCAAGTCTGTCAAATGTTTTAATAAACCTTGTGAATCTTGAAGTTGAAACATGTTTGTTTAATAAAGTTAGCTATGGGCTCTCTTTTAAGTTCCCATGAAAACTTTGTGAAGTCATACATTCACCTCCCTCTATATTGAAGTTTATAGGTTCGTGTCTTGTCCCATAACTCCACCAAATATGACATGGTGTTTCCCTTTCCAAAAGGTATAGAAAAGAACTCCTTTTCATGAAATATAGGTAGGTGTTAATGAAAGTGAGATACTTGATTGACACTAGGGGCCATGCTCATAAATAAAGGAGAACAAGTAAATAATCATAACTTAGAGATCACTCATATTATTATTGCTAATTAAAGTAATTACCAAAATGCATATCTTTACAAATTTTAGTACCATTGGCATTCATAGTTTCATACCAACTTTTGAAGGTGATATTTGGCCAACACTCATGAGTCATCGAGTGACATATGTGGATATGGTCCTATCGCGATCCATGCATTTGGTCTTAAAGCATCATTATACTCCATTAGGTTTTTGTGCATTCGATTGTTTCACCAATATGGTGATATGTAGATGTCACGATAGTGATTAATAAATTGGAAAAGATGTACGGAAAAAGGTGAATTTCATAGATAGGCGGTTTGACATTGTTGGGCAGTTTTATAGCATATGTAATGGTTGGTTTGAAGAAAACTTTTTTACTATTCGAAAAAGCTTTTGAAAAACTTTTCAGTAGGGGTGGAAATGAGCCGAGCCGCTCGTGAAAAGCTCAGGATCGGATCGGTAAAAAGCTTGAACGAGCCGAGCCTAAACGAGCTTGAGCCCAAGCTCGAGCCTAAGTTGTAGCTCGTTTATTAATCGAGCTCGAGCCCGAGCCTTACATACAAAGCTCGTTTAGGCTCGTGAGCCAAAACGAGCCCCTCGGTATTAAACATATATACGAGCCGAACTCGAG
>LBNU01027924.1:149593-165382 GCA_014162995.1 Artemisia annua | reverse complement strand
AAAAAAAAAAAAAAAAAAAAAAAAAAAAAAAAAAAAAAAAAAAAAAAAAAAAAAAAAAAAAAAAGGCAAAGAAATGAATTCGTGATCTACCGCTTATTCAAAGACATAGCTAACATGCTGCAGTTTAACATTTCAAATGACAGATAGCAACAGTTTTCAGAGCCTAACATTAACATCCAAATTAACTACGGTCACACTTCAAATTGCAACTCGGGGCATATTCAACTTAGAAGAAGAAGAAAAGGAATGCCCACCAGGGTTCCAATTATATGGTGTGAATTACATAGAGACCTACTAAGCACTTATTACAATCCTAATCTTACCAACTGATGATGTTGGCTAAGGGGACGCGACATAATTGGCTTCATATGGTCCGGGACTAGGAGGTGCTGGCTTTGGGATGTAAGGCATAAGAGGAGCACCATGCTCAATGGGTCCCGGCCTTATTGATGCCTTTGAACTTGGAGCTGGATCATTCGGGAGGTAATCATCTTCATCTATGTTTCCATTACCACTTTCATCACCAATAAACTGCTGTAAATTACAATTAAAACAATTCAAGAATGAGCATACGTAAATGAACTAATGTTAGATTATATAAATACAACTCCAAAGAATTCGTTTTGAAGGAACTTGCGTACATTAAGTTTCCTGTTTGGCTTCGTCAATTGGATGATATTCTTATGGTGAGCAAGATCACTATCTGGTAAAGAGAAAATGAACAATTCAAAGAGTCTAATGAGGATGTAAAACTATAAGCAAACTTTGTCAAATTTCTTAAAGCTACAATTACTTATTAGCACATTGCTAATTACGGAGTAGTATATATTGATGCTGAACCACAAGCCAGCCTTTTCGTTCTTAGTTTTTGGCTCCTAATTGGAGTCTTTTTAGTTTCAAACTTTTAATATACCCAGCCTTTCAAAAAATAAAAAAACAACAAGCCACAAGCTTCCTCTATAGTTAGTACTTTAGTACGTACTTACAAGACATTTGACTAATAATCGAACACTTTTTTTGCAAAGTACCTATTTTTCCGATCTTAATGAACATCTTTATAAGAAGAGTACGCAAAATGCATAAAACTTTTAAAAACTTTTCTTATGACACAATTATATATTTAAATGTAAAAAATTAAAATTACAAATTTTTAGTATCAATTTTGTTATATAATAAGTTTGGTGTGTCTCAAAGTGGTTGCTACAATGGTGTTTTTTTTTTTTTTTTTTTTTTTTTTTTTTTTTTTTTTTTTTTTAAATTTTCTCCTGCCTCCCATTGGAGATCCCCTAAGGTTATTTCCACTTTAGTGGAAAATACTTTGCACACATGAGCTTTAAGTCTTTAAACACACTTATGCACCAAGAACAATGACCTAACATTGTTTCTGTCCCATGAGATATTGGTCTTTTAGCTAATACCATTTCTTTTAATTAGTCAAGTAGGTCAACTAAGACTGTTTTTAGTTTGATACTGAAAAAGTCTTTTTGAAACATAAAAAGTCAAGAAACTGTAATGCCAAATGATACAAATTTCTCACCATTACAAAGGCAAGATCCAACACAAATAAGTAAATCTTTGATTACATAAGATATATACAAGCATGCATTACCTTGAATTGAGAACAATGAGAGACAAAGCAAAGCAGTTCCAAACACCAAGAACAAAATCCACATTCCAAAACCCTTCATTCTGAAACCAAACCTTTAACACAAACCAAATATGATATATGTTCTTCAACAATCTAGTGCTCACTAGATTTCCTTTAACCCATGCAACAAAAGTTGGTTACATAACACACACCAACTATAGATAATAAATGAGAAAGATGTCGTGAAGAAATAAAATGAGAGTGGAAAAGGTCATGAGGGTTACATAACATAATAAATAAGTATACAATTAAAGAGTGTGTATTAAATGGTGGTGTTTGTTTTTGTGTAGCAGAAGGAAGCAGTGGGCAGTGTAAATGGTGGTGCATGCTCTAGCTATTGAATGCAAAGTTAGTATCTGAATTTGTGCAGTGTCTTTTTAAAACATGGACTTTGAACACTTGGCCTTTTTTAGCAGGATGCATACTTACATTTTCTTGAATTTAAAACAAAGAGTAGCGTGGCAAAATTTAAACCACCTCGGTTGATATACCTACTTTAGTGGGTCGGTGGCGCGTAATTAAGATCGAAATATGGAGTGGAGTTTAAAAAAAAAAAAAAAAAGTTTTCACACAATGATGTCTCATGTTTATTTGTTTATTTGTGGATTCTGTCTCATACTTTTAGATTATATCTCTTATGTGCATTCACGAATTAAAATGTCACATAGAATATTTGTGTACTAAATTTTTGATTCCAGCAATCCTCTAAACTTATTTACCTTGGATTATTTTTCATTTGTCTGTTTTTTCGGTTTATTTGTAGTTTATAAAGTTATTTTTCAGAAAGTAAGTGGTACTAACATTATGGGTATCTCATAAATTTGATTGAGCTAGATACTCAATGTACAAATAGTTAAAATAGTTTATATTTACAGTATAATTGTTTAATGCACGTTTTAGAGTGTCTCAATCAAATATGTGAGTGTGCAAATCACCTCCCTAAAAGTTAGTATTGATCATACCAAGTTCCAATATCCAGTTGGTCTATGATGGAATCATGGAAACATTCGGAACTTGAACATGGCATTCATATAAGGAAATTAAGCTAATCATTATTCTGTAGCGATCTTTGAATTTAATTTTGAATGACATATATGGTCTACCTTTGTAATGTATGACAGGCTTGTTACGTTTACTAACAAACCCATAATAAAAATAGTGTCACGTATTTTGGAACTAGGCTTGTTATGTTTTAGGATGCAAATTAATCTAAGGGAAGGCTCCTTAGCATGTGATTAAAGTTGTGTTTAACTTAGTTTTTTCGAACCAGAGATCATCGTTTCGGAACATATGTTATTGAAATTTGATATGGGGTTAAATCCAAGTGATGATCAATGAATTGAAGTACTGAACTAGGAAATAACACATATTGAACCTTTGATGAACACAACCACTTTATATACCGACGGGCCTGTCTTTGAAAAATGTCTCAGATCTTGTTGAGGAAGCTTAAATTGTTAAAACTTTACACATTCATAAACCCGTGACAACAAATTGTTGTATGAACTAAATAACAATGGAGGTATAGATCAATAGATGGACAATATTTTACTTAGTTGAGGGGATCAAGACCCTCTTTAAGAGACTAATTCATATAGCCGTAAGGACACAAAAAAACCTATGGTTCATCCACATACATGTTACAAGAGCTATAGCTTATGCGTATATATGAGTATACATCTTACGAACTCAAACAAATTTATATGACATCCCCATCTGCGTACTTAATTTGTTACTGAACACACCACAACATGCGCGCACACACAATATGGCCTTGTATATCTGCGCTTGAACTTTGTTATATCTACCTTATTAAAGCAAAGAAAGAGGCCAAGGTGTGATCACACGCTGCAACGAATCAATGGTGATTTACGGCTAACCCAATGTACCATTCTTGAAAACGGTCCTCTTTTCTTGCTTCCAAAATCTCGTGAAAATCTTGTGTCACTTTTCTCTAGCAACCCCCAAAGTATGTGTACATCCTCGTATTCACAACTCATAATGTCATGGCGTAGCCTTCCTAACCCTGCATATTGGACTTAAATTTGTCAGAATTATGTTTTCGCACTCCAAATGTTGTTTCTTATGTAATAATTCATGTTGGATAAAAAAAGTGTAGATTGGCAGGGACACTTCAACCCTGTGACCATAATAGTACCCATCAACCCTACCCAGCAAAGGTTTGATGCCCAGGGACGGACCCAGAATTTTTGAAAGGGTGTTGCACAAATTTTTTTTTATGACCATGAGTACTAAAGTTGCCTGATAAAGAATTTATTAGGTAAAATTGGGTGTTGCACAAGCCTAGAAAAGATATATTTTATAAAAAGTTTACAATTCGTGACCAAAAATTGGGTGTAGCCCGTGCCACACCCGGCTCCTATGTGGGTCCGTCCATGTTGATGCCTGTGAAATACCTCCACCCAATACCCAACCATGCTGTGGAACGGATTCGAACTCGCGTCCTTTGTTGGATCAAGATATCACATGGCTGGGCCAGGCTTCTAAGGTAGCTGGTGGCCAACTGCGCTAGGCAGCTGGTTTAATATGTCATGTTTGATTACATGACATATTATTCACTCATAAGCAATATCAATTAAAAGCAAATGGTGCTTACTAACATCTATTAGATGACTAAAAAAACACTGATCAAAGCGAAATATAGAAGGGAATTACCAGATTTTGGAACTCTAAAACGCGTTGTTGCACGGTTCCATACTTTTCGAAAACAAAAGGTAAATTTTCCCAGCCACTCCATCGCTAACAGTCTATCTATCGATCATAGAAAATGGTCTTCCATATTGCCAAATGAAAAATCAAGTTTCATAATATGCAAAAGCAAATGCCTTTAAAAGGAGTAGTGCAGATTGACAATGCAAAACATTATTGCATAATGTGAGTGAAATAGAAGAAGATGCAACTGCTTATATAGCAAGTATGAACTTGGTAGATTGATGGATGTCACGTTCTATTTGCCTGCTAATCACAAAAGCGTGTTGTTTTAACTAATGTTTTTTTTTATGATATCGTAATCAGATTTTATTATTGGTACAGCACATTTCATTGAGGTTGGTTTTTTCTCAAGTGAAATGTTTATGGTAGAGGTGGCAAAGTGACATATTCCAAAACGAGTGTATTCTTGTTAGATTTAAAATGGGCCGGTTCGTGTGCCATATGTGTATATTTTTTGGATTTGACGTGTTCCGTATCAAATAAAAACTAGTTTTAAATTCTTTTGCACGCGAAGGGATTTCACATAAGTCACACTAAACTAATTTTAATAAAAGGTTTAAGTCATACAATATTACATGTGTTTTTTAAAATATTACTTTCATTTTTGTACGAACATGATACGTGAGTGACCGGTAAACCGGCTAAACCAGTTAAAAAGTGATTTATTAAACAAAAATGGTTCCTTGCGATTTGTTTCTTTTGCAAAATGGGTCCTTTAGATCTTTTTAAATTTTGATTTTTTAAGCAAAAGGTTAAAATTTTTTCAAATTTCGCAAATTGATCGCAAATCTTGAAGAAATTAAGTGATTTTGTGATTTTTTTTTCAAAATACCCATCTTTTTTGAAAAAAATAAAAGATAAAAAAAAAAAAAAAAAATCCAAAATACCCATGAATTTCACAAGATTTGAGTTTTGAAATTTGAAACTATCACAATTTGCTTATGAATTTTGTAAATTTGGTCCCTGTGTAATTTATTTTTTTGAATATTGTTTTTTCAATAGCATGATTAATTTTTTGAATAGTATGCAAAATATAGGCATCTTCGCAAACATGGCCTTTCGGCGAACCTTTTAAAAAATGACTAAGGATCAAATGAGAAGAATCCTTAAAGCAAGAAGGATGAAAAATAACTATAACTACACATTAGAGATGCATCGATTTAAATTAGATGCATCCCTAATCTTTTAGATGCACCATAATATATTTTCTAGCTAAAAATTAGATGCATACACATATATTAGATGCATTTCATCAAGTTAGACGAATCCTATGTATTTTTCGTCCTCTGTGGGTCAAATTTGTTGTTAGTACTACTTTGCATCGTTTTTACTTCAAAATCACTTTCGAAACTAATTGTGATGCGTCTAAATGAATAGAGATGCATCTAATTCAAGTCGATGCATCTCAAATATGCGGTTATAGTCATTTCTCATTCTTCTCATTTTAAGTTTTCTTCTCACTGGATCCTTAACCAAATAACATGAAACTTCTTATCTTTAATTACATTTAATATTGTTTTTCACTTTTAAAATAAAGGCCTAATATTTTAAAAAAAATGTATAATTAAGGACTAAACTTGTAAAAATAATACGAATCGGGACCAGTTTTGTAAACTTAAAAATAAGGATTAATTTTGTAAAAGGAGTTTTGTAGCATGGACAAAAATCACATAAGGAAATATTTGCAAAAAATCGCAAGGGACTTATTTTGCAATAGAAAAGATAAAAAGGGACTCATTTTGCAAAAGAAACATATCACAAAGGACTACTTTTGCTCAAAAAATCACTTTTTAGCAAGTTTAGCCGGTTTACCGGTCACCCACGTATCACACCAGTACAAAAATAAAAGTTAATGTACCACACGAGTAATATTTTGGATACACATACTATAAAGATACATTTAGGAAAATATATGTCTACTTTATAACTTAAACCCTTTAACATAAGTCGTACCCGTTATGTTTGGCACAATTCGATTTGTTTGATTATCTTCTAAATAAAACATTGTAAATTACAAATAACAATAGATGTTTTTCAAAACGAATATAAATTATAAAGTTTATATGATATAAAATTTAAGATTAAATATTTTTATAAAGTTTTCGACATAAATGTACATTCTATTAATCAATTAAAATAATACGTTATTTTAAATTTAATATTTTGAGTTTAATTAATTGCCAATCATATTCTATAAGTTTCTATATTGTCATTTTACATCAATTCTTTATACTTTTCTTTTCTATATCAAGTTACATCAAGGTAGTTTCATGCCATATGTGCTATAATATCCATAGTGACTGATAAAGGGGTTTGGATAAGAGTTTTAGGTTTAATTTGACATCCATAGCTTGGTTGTAGTTATCATAAGGAAGTTTCATGCTACATTTGTTGTCATGTTCTAAATGGGTTTGGATAAGAGTTTGAAGTCGGGTATTATATGCAGAGATAAATTATGTCTATTGTGGCTAGTTTTCAAAATGAAAACTCTTGGTTGCTGTCATGTAAGATGATGTTTTGCTGGTGTTGAAATCGATCTGATGGTTCTTTTTGAAATGGTCTTTCAGTTTGTTAGTTACTTGTTGTATAGAGAATGTTATAATAGCAGTAGATAGATGGTAGATTGTTTAGATTGCATAGATAATAAGATAAATTGAATATTGTAATAAGCTTGCTCTCTAGCCATGGGTGTTGTCGATGGTATGCCATAATGGGGTTTCTTTATAGTTTTCATACTAGTTATAATGCTCGCGCACGCGCGGGGTTTTTTTCTAAATTTTTTAATAATGTATTTTTATTTATTAAAAAACAAATAGATTAATTTTTTGGTTTTTCTTTTTATTATAGTTAATTTTGATTTATAATTCAAAAATTTTAAGTATGTTTTATGTACGTGTTAAAAGTTCATATATGGTATTTTCATAGACAATGTCATCTTTAAGTACAAATTTATCGATAATTTATACAATTCACTTGTCATGTACACCATAAGTTCATCAATATCACCTATAACATGCAGATCATAACTCATAAGCTTAATAAACTCCTTACAAACGATGGCAATGCCAACCGAACATTACACTCACTGCAATGTTAAGGGCTCATCTTAGGTTCTTCAATTTTCTTATTCATTATCTAATTTTGACTTTTCACATACTAACAAATTTCTTAGAAAAATTGTTAATATTCAACTTTTTATTAATTCATTATGTCAGATCAAACAAAAATATCTTATGTTACAAAGTACACTACTCGACCAAGCTAACTAAGGAATTATTGTGTTTATATGTTATTAAAAAAAAGAAAAAAAAAAGATAAGTGAAATAAATATCAGTTTGGAAAGAAACTTGCATGTAGGTCATTATAACAACTCGGTGATAACATATAAAAAAGATCATCCTCTAACATCATTACCACTAAAAATATCCAAACACAGCCAAAATCTCGTAGCAACAAATGCTTCCAATTGGTATCTTGAACATAAAAGGCTCCTCACCAACTGAACCCAACTAAACTCACCTTTTGAGTTTCTTCGGCACACCCTAATCCATCGAAGCACTTCAATTGAACCTCCTTGAAAAGCTTTTAAAATTATGCGGCCTTCTTACCAAATGCTTTGTCATTCCTGTTTTTACCAAACAATTTCTTGCCCCACAAATCCTTTGTAAGCTTGTCATGCAACTTGAGGCCTTCATACTCAAGCAACTCCTCATGTATACACCCGAACCAGACCAATCCCCACCACGAGAACACTTTTCCCACACCTTGAATGCCTCCGAACATAATAGTAAAGTATGAACAACATATTCTAATCCTCCTGTATGCAACTCAATGCCCCGTTTTTCTAATTACCCCTTACTGGTAGCCTATTTTCTCTCGATCAACACTATCAAAGAACCTGCCATTATCATCCAAATGTGATTGCCAATGCAATATTTACATGACACAAAATCAACTTTTACGCATCCTACTCAGCCCTAATTGTGCCTCTCGCTTCCCTCAACAATCTTCAATCATTCCCCACTATCAATAACCATAACACTTTTATTTCTTTCCATTTGGGGAAGTTGATGAAATCTATTACATAAATTTTACGCTTTAGTCATTAATTTAACCAAGCTTAGATTCATTGTCTAGTGGAAAAGGAAATTTAAACCTATTTAGTCATAAATAGGTCGATGCAGATCACGTGTTCTCCAACGGGTTAAACAGGTAAAGTCAAGAACCTTAAGTAAAAGAAACATGTTTAAAAGGTTCAAGGTACATTTGTACTAACTAAAATGTACAAAAATACTCAAAATTTACCTTCCCAACAGTAGTAAGAAGAGCATCCAATTGAGTTAAAACGTGAATATTCGCGATCTTTGACACCTCACCGCCAACATTTACTAAAGTCCATAACAATCATAATCAGTCATTGCATTATCTACAACACCTTATAACTGAAAGGTAAATATAGAAAGATAAATACCTTATTCGTTGGAGGCAATCTATATTCAAATCTTTCGTCTTCATCACTTTCTATCTGAAATAGATACATGCAATTTAGTTAAGGAGTTAATCGAGACTCGTGAAAGTAACTCCAGGCTTGACTTTCACTAATGGAAATTCAGAAAATTGTACACTTGCCAATGGAAAATCAATTGCACGAAACAGGCATTCGTATTCACTGACACTTTTCCTACGATCACAAGGATAAACAACTTGACAACCAAAGAAAAACTGCTAAAGATCTACCACATATTTTTCTAAACCTGCAAATCATTTGAGTTGACATGGATGATGGATGCACTAAGCACCTGTGTCAAAATCTCGTATGATTATACAAATATTGTATTTAGAATATAAAATTCAAAACTTTTATCTAGCTTAAATGAATATACTTCAACTCTGAAAACAAATTTGTTCTTATGTTATATATACACATACCAAATGTTCTCTGCAACAATAAATGTGCTATGATCAGCATAGTTAATAAGTAGTAAAAAAAACCTCTATGATCCTTATCATATTCGCATAATAAAATAATGAATATTATTACAACATCTAAGGCAGCCCCTAGCTTGTATCAAACAACATCAATATATTCACAAATGTAAAAACACAAACCAAATTGAACGAACTTTTAACCACAACAATCAATAAATCTTCAATTAACTGCAAAACAACCAACGGATATACAAATCTAATTCAAATTTATCAGTTAACTGGAATAAAAAATAACACTAAGCAAATCGAATTAGCAGATTAATTAACGGAAAAGGAAAAAAAAATAGAAAATCGAATTAGAGTTTATATTGATTCGAGTATTACGTTTTTTTTTTTTTTTTTTTTTTTTTTTTTTTTCGCAAAGGTTAATTATATTAATACCAAACGCTTTACATTCGAGTATTACGTTGTTAAAACTGAATAAACATATTTGATAATTGGAAGGAAAAATCTTACCATGATTGTTGAATTTATTCAGGTAACACAAAATCGATTAAAAAGATGGAGGGAATGAAGCTTCGAGTGTAGATGTGTAGGGTTATATGGTTTTTTTCTTTTCTTTGTGGTACGTGTTAATGCCGTTTTTTTTTTCTTTTTAATCTTTAGTCCATAAGTATCAATAAATAGCCACCAAGTACATGTGTATATGTTTACTTTTCGTTGCACCATAATTGAAAAACGATTTTTTATATATTTTTGCCAAATCAGGATATATTTAGCTTTATTCAAATTTATTTCTTTTTAAAAAATAATAACAATAATTCAATTATTAGCAAATAAGGAATGATTTGATTGAAAAAGTCCCCACTAGAAATTTTGTTTTATTATATAAACAAGCTAAAACAAACACCCTCTATGATTCAACTTCCTAAAAAGCATGGTTATTGTCATAGTAATATTTGTGGTCATATTAGTTAAGTCACTTTTGAGATCATAGATTTCCAATGATATCTCATCAAACATTTTCACTATAAATTCAAAGTTCAGTTTGAAGTTTGTTCGGTTCAGAATCCTTGGTTTAAATAACTATTTTTAATATTATCTAACCGAACCCAATTCATTTGAGCTATAACTGAACCAAAAACCGAATTCCATTTCGGGTCGGTGTTGGTTTAAAACGGAATAATGCAGCTACTTTAGCACTTCAAATAAGTTCATAACTTTACACTTATTCTTAGGCTTATCAGCCTTTTTTTTGTAAGCTTATATTTCTAGCTTATGAATTTATTATGGCTTAAAAGCTAAACAGACACCCCTAAAGCTTCAACTTCCAAAAAAGTACATATCACACTTAGGTTAATATGTGATCAAATGCTAGGGGGATAGAGAGAGCTCACCTGATATGCAACAAAACCGCATTCCCTAAGTCCCTAACTTCTCATGCCAATAGGCTGCTAAGGCGCAATGTGCGCTTCCGCAAATAGAATCCTGAAAGAGAGAGTCAGGTCTAGTTAATCTTTAAAGTTTGTTTTTCACTTTTGTGTGCTTCCATCGTACATCATTAGACTTAGCACATTATGTCCTTTAAATTGATCAATTGTGTTTCTCAAATATGGTTTAGCAAAGAACATAATGTCACTATTATCTATATTATAGTATTACCTCAATTCTACAACTTCCTTTGTTGATGGAAGCACAAGCACCACCTGTAAAGAAAAGAAGTATTAAATTTTAACATTTTTAATCATGACATTGTTTCATACTAAGCCAATGTGACTGGAGTTGTTTTTAGTGTATACATAAATAAATGTTGTGAAGTGTCGTCTTCTTTACATAAACAACAGAAAGACCACTTAATATTTCAGAAATTACTCAAACCTCGAGATCACTGAAATCTAAAACTGGTACAACAGGAAAATTCAATTCGATGTAGGAGTATTCCACAATGCAAAAAAAGAATAGGGGATCAATGTGACATACCTAGCATGATATTAACTTTGACGGAGTTTTCATTTACAACAACGTTCCAATTTACGATAGCTCCAAAAATTGATGATAAAAAGGTATCCTACTACTCAAATCACCTACATAGGATCCACAAAAAGCTTTAGCCTATAAAATTGTAGATTTATTGTATAATGTAGTTGTTTGAACAATACAAAAACCAGAATGGAACATCTGTTAATCTATCACTTGAAACTCAAATCACCAATATATTTTATAGGACCATAATAACTACTAACCGAAACCCAAACAATTCACATTCTGGCAGGTTCATCTACTAACCAACAATTACTTACCACCAATTATACCCGGACTGGACCAATCGGATTATGACCTTTGGGTTGGTTTTTGGTTTTTTTGGGGTTTGCGCAAGTCCAACTTCCCATTTCATCGAATACGGGAATAATACACACTAACAAAAAAATTGCAGAAGTAAAAAGCATGAGATAGGTGAGTTAAGAAAATCTAAAACATAATCTAAAACGTAGCAGTAAGTGAAATACCTTCAAAATCCTAACTTGATGGGCGCATACAGCAGGTATAAAGACAACATCTCTAAGCTTTTGGAAAAAAGTCCATGGTTCACCTATTTAGAAGAAACTTACTTATTTTGAAATTCCTTTATAATCACATCTTAGCTGAATAAAAAATCTTCTAAATACCCATTATACAAAAAGTACTAAACTTTACGCCAATTCTTAGCAACTCCATATTGATATCAAAAATAGTGTAGCAATATCATATTCAATTATAGCAAACATACAGATGAAAATTGCATACAGCACTTACCATTAAATTGATTCAAAACATCGATTCCTGAGTTTGAGGATACATAGCATACAAATCATCGTGTATTGATTGCATCCCTACAAACACCAATCAACACAATTAAGATCAAACAACCTGGCCATCACTTGTAATTTTATCCATCAAAACATATTAAGCCCTCACAAATTGTAATAACCTTGATACAATAGCAATCGAGTTTAATTGATCCTTATTAATAACCTGGATATGAAAGAAGAACAATAGCAATCGATTAATGAACCAAATTCAGATGATACCAGTGGGTTTTAAGGGAAAGAGTAAGCATTACCGTTACCATCTTCATCGATTCTTAGTCAGGAAGGTTTCTATTGGTTGGTGGCACAAAAACGTAAGAATGAGGATGATAGTAATGATTTTGGAGTTCCGCATTTTTTTTTATTTACACTTTTGGCCCAAAGTATCAATTAATAAATTTTAAGGACATGTGTATTTTGGTCTTTTTTCTACAATTGATTTATAGGCACGATTTTTTCTTAAGATTAGCTAAATTAAGAAATATTTAGACTTTCTTTTAGTATTAAAATCTTTTAAAAAAATAATAATTAAAAAAATATTACCAAAATAAGTATGATTTGATTAAAAAGTCCCCACTAGAGGTTTTGTTTTATTAGGGAAAAGATTATAATAATAATAATAAATATTTATTATAATAATAATAATATAATAATAATAATAATAATAATAAATATTTAATATAAATATAAAAATAATAATATTTATATAATAATATATTTATTATTTTTATTATATTTATATAATAATTATAATAATATTTATATTAATATTTATTATTATTTTTATTATTTTAATAATAATAATAATAATAATAATAATAATTATAATAATAATAATAATTAATAATAATAATAATAATATTTTTTATTATTTTTATAATAATAATAATAATAATAATAATATTTTTATTATTTTAATAATAATAATAATTTATTATAAATATTAATATTAATATTATTATTTATTGTTAATTATTATTATTATTATTATTATTATTATTATTATTATTATTATTATTTGAATTACAATTACGTTGAGATCCAACCAAACAAAGTGACATAATACATCAATTACAATTCTAACACATTACAATTACAACACATTCCAACACTTTGAATTACAATTCATTCAAATTACAATTTCTTTAACAGATTACAATTCCTTTCAAAACATACTGCGAACCAAACGCACCCTAAGGGTTTCTTAATGAAATTTTCAAGATTAACTTACCAATTCTTTTTAGTAGAAAAAACAGAAAATGTAGAGGACTGTTATAAAATGCTGATAGGGTAAACTAGAGATTTCCGGTATGAATCGTATCTCAAATGTTATTTAGTGGGTTGTGTAGAATTTTAGATGTGAACAAACCTTATCTTTTATATAATAAAAGAATTACATCATTTCGGAGTTTTTTTGACAAAACAATCTTATGAGAAAAAAAATTGAACCAATAGGAGAGCTCGATTTTGACACATAGGCGAAATCAAGCAATATGATTGGCCAATAAAAAGTCAAAATTGAATTGATTTTTGTCAAACTTTAATAAATTTGGTGGAGAATTTAGTTGAGTATAAAAATATAGGTGTCAAATTTATAAAAATAAAAACTTAAAAAAAGATGGGTAATTAATAAAACTTTACTGGTTGAATTTTAAATATATTATATAGAGTTAAGTGTAAATTATAAGTCTCCATATTTTTTAATAACTTTAAATAATAAACAAATAACCCCCAATACTTTATACCACTAGAGTTTATAAAATGGACTTTGTTTACAATTACATGAGTATTAGTATCAGTTTGAGACTTCATCCATTAAAATTACAAAATTTTGTTTCATCTACTAATTTTTTTTTACTATGTACGTTAAATAAAGACTCATGTTATCCTATTTAAAATATAATTTATGCGTACACGGGTTTGAATATTAAATACGGATAAATTATTATTAACGGTAATATAAATATCAAATGGTAAACATGAGTTACTGTGATATGAAAATAAATACACTCGATTGTACTTAAACAACGCCACATGTAATTATTATTTAAAATTTATATACGGATACCCTGAAAAACAATTGTAAAAAACTTTACGTGGTATATTTTAACTTCATTAACACTCATTATATGCTACTAAACTCGCACATTTTGTACAACATTATATCAATAATTAAACTTAAACAACAACATCAACCTCAACTTTAACATCTATATTAGATAGACAAATAGTTAAATCTTTCATCCAATAGATATTAATACATAATGAAAAACTCATGCATATTTATTAGTTGTACTTATATCACAATTTTCACGGGTAAATTCTTATATGTCCATATAGTAAACTAAAATTTTAAAATAGATTTGATTAATGTCAAAAACCCGTGCGTGCACGGGATTGTACTTATAACGACTCATGTAATTATTATTTAAAGTTTATATACGGATATCCGGAAAACTTTTTAAAAAACTTTACGAAGTATATTTTAACTTCATTAACGCTCATTATGTGCTACTAAACTCGCACATTTTGTACAACATGATATCAATAGTTAAAGTTAAACAACAACATCAACCTCAATATTAACATCTATGTCAGCTAAACAAAGTTAAATCTTTCATCCAATAAAATTTTTACAAAATATTAATTGATATTAATACATAATGAAAAACTCATGCATACTTATTAGTTATATCACAATTTTCACGGTTAAATTCTTATATATCCATATAGTAAGCAAAAATTTTAAATAAATTTGATTTATGTGTAAACCCATGTGATCAAATAACCTTTGACCCAATAATATTATAAGGAGACACGCTCAAAAATCCAATACAAGGTCGATGCCACGGTTATATTTACAATTTCTGATAACTATTTTTCTTATTTTCGCACATGTTGATGCTCTAACTTTTTAAAATATACATAAGATTTTCTGTTTTTAAACGATAATATTATATAATTAAATTTTTCAGGAAAAACCCCGTGCGTACACGGGTATTATAACTAGTAACTATAAAATATAAACTACGGAGTAAATTATTTTCAAAATTTATAGATTTCCCAAATCTCAAAACGTTATGGGCTTGTTTGCTAGCCCATTTCTATCTAGTGGGCCCCCATGAATATTCTCTTGCAGAACAAATCTTGTTGATATGAACCTTTATCACACAATTTTTTTAAAATTAATTTGATATCAAAATTATCTTGATATTCCTGTTGACTATACGATTTAAACACTAATTGTTCGTATAATCTTTATCGACTTTAAATAAGAACTTGAACTTCGTGGATCTTTCTTGTAGTCATTAAGATTTAATTAAAAAGTCAAGGTATAAAACATGTTTTTATTTGCATTATGTTACTAGTTATAATACCCGTGCACGCACGGGGTTTTTCCAGAAAAATTTAATTATATAGTATTATCGTTTAAAAACAGATAATATTATGTATATTTTAAAAAGTTAGAGTATCAACATGTGCGAAAGTAAGAAAAATAGTTAGCAGAAATTATAAATATAATCGTGGCATCGACCTTGTATTGTATTTTTGAGCGTGTCTCCTCATAATGTTATTGGGTCAAAGGTTCTTTGATCACATGAGTTTACACATAAATCAAATTTATTCTAAAAT
>LBNU01027924.1:83117-133391 GCA_014162995.1 Artemisia annua | reverse complement strand
CGACAGAAGCCTTATAAAAAAGGTACCAGGTTCTAATGCCATGTAAATTTTTTTGTTCGGGTGGATTACCATATAGGCATAAGTAATTGATAAAAACATCCATTGAAAGAACTACATAATATAAGCATAAGGCTACCTGTGTAAGTAAAGTGCAGTGGACAGCCTTTTCCTTGCAACACTTCTGGAATAAAGAACATCGTAAGCAATTTAATGAAAAATCAAATTCTCTTAATGATCAGTTGCATAACAGAAAAATGTAACAAACATACCGGTATAAATGAATATTCAGATTTCTAGATTTTATGTTCATGTGTTATGTTTGTGTTGTTGATGCGTCTTTACCGTACTTACTTTACAAAGATTCAGTAGGATGGTTAATTGTAAAATTTTGATCTTCTTTTCTTGGATTGGTTTGTGTTTTTGGGTTTAGCAGATTTGTGATGGTCTTTGGTAAGACTTAAATAACAATGAAGCACACTCAAGAAGGTTCTTGTACAGCTAAACCATGGCATAGTACATACGTAGGTTACACTTGTGTGGCTGACATTTTATAGTACATTGTTGGTAATTCAAAGTACGAAACAAACAAACGAAGCGAAAGCTTTATTCAAATAACCAAACAATACAAAGAAAAATTCAAAAGTACCAAACCCAAATTAATTCAAACAGTACCAAACACAAATTCAAAAGGTACAAAGAATTCTAATGACATAGATCCCTATTTATAGACTAAACAAACCGTTATAGATTAGTTTCCAAATTCTAAATAAACTTGTAGAACAAGTCACAAAACAAATTTACCAAAAGCCCCTTAGAGTTTAAGTCATATTCTAACAATCTCCACCGTGACTTAAACTCCTCCACCTGCTTCAAATCAAATTCAAAGTTCCAAATTCCGAATGCCAAATTTGAAATTCCAAAATCCAAAATGCTAGAGATGCTAGCCAAAATCAAAACGAACGATCGATTCCCAAAAATGATCCAAAACAAACCGAACAAATACAAATGCCGATAATCTTCAACACAAACAATCAAACGTTAACCGACAAATTCAAACTCGGTCAACCAAACAAAACCAAATCGGCTCAAACGATCTTCAACAAAGACAATCAAATTCGGGCAACCAACCTCAAAAGCCCGACGAACGAAGATCCAAAATTTCAAACTAACAAATTCAAATGATCGAAAAAATTCCAAGCGACTTGAACTAAGTTTTCCAACACCATATCGATCTTCAAATGCCAAATATCAAATTCGAATTCTAATGACCCACTTAGATAATAAGAATGACGGTCTAACTTCAAACTTATTATCCAGGTATCAACTAAATTCAAGTTATAAATAACTTGACAAACGGGCTCTAATAATTCAAAGACCCCAAATATAATACAGATAATAATTTTAATGACCTACTTATTACAATAAGAATTATGGTCCAAATTTCAAATACCCAAAACAAAACAAATCAAAATACCAAACCTTCAAAAGAAGCCTAACAACTTCTGTGTAACAAATCTTCAAAGACAACACAATCCAAAACGAAAGAAATTCAAACAATAACCTCAAATCGTCAAGACCAATCAAACAATCTTTAGATATTCCCCAAAAACCAAATACAGATCCACAATCTATTCCAAACAAATAAATTCCCAAACAAAAGATATGCAAATATAGTGACATACTCTTGAATTAATAGAGATTCACGTATAATCAAAAGACAAAGTGGCAGCCCAAACTACAAAAGCTAGCCCAAGTTTTACTTTGAAACCAGAAGCCTAATAAACCAATAACCAATTCCAATACTAGACTTATATTCGAAAGATTTGAGAGACTTTAGTAGACGATTCTTCAAACAAAAACATTCAAACTTCAATTCGAACAAAACCCAAAATGAACCAACTTTTTTTTTTCTTTTCTTCTTCATCTTCAACCTTTCTCTGATACCACTTGTTGGTAATTCAAAATACGAAACAAACAAACAAATTCAAACAAACAAAGCGGAAGCTTTATTCAAATAACCAAACAATATAAAGAAAAATTCAAAAGTACCAAACCCAAATTAATTCAAACGGAACCAAACACAAATTCAAATGTACAAAGAATTCTAATGACATAGATCCCTATTTATAGACTAAACAAACCGTCATAGATTAGTTTCCAAATTCTAAACAAACTTGTAGAACAAGTCACAAAACAAATTTACCAAAATCCCCTTAGAGTTTAAGTCATATTCTAACATACATGAATTAGGTTGCTTATGAATTGTTAATGAAATCTTTGTGAGTATTACGGTTTGGTATTACGTGAAAACGGGGTTGAATAGTAAATTGCCCAACACGTTTCATCCAATAAGCAACAAACACGCATTCTACTACACCATTTTTGGGCCTAATGACTCATTGTTTTCACATCAATGGGCCAATCATGTTACAAATTAATAAGTAACGGAGCCCTTAAGAAAACGTTAATTAGCCCGTTACATTTCCATCTTTATATTATATTATAATATGCAAGGAATGTAGAATCTGAATTCCATTCCTTAATGTGTTTGGTTGGTAAATGGAATGGAATGAGATCCTTCGAAATCCCATTTCTGTGGAATTGATCATTCCATAACAAAGTGTGAGGAATGTTTAAAATTCCATAGAATTCAGTATGTTTATCATAAAAATCAGTTATTATTATTATTATTGTTGTTGTTGTTGTTGTTATTATTATTATTATTATTATTATTATTATTATTATTATTATTATTATTATTATTATTATTATTATTCAGTTTATCAATTTTAATTTAGAATATTTTAATATAATTTGTTTTTCGTCATTTTATTTTCTTCCAACCAAACACGGATTAGTTTTTGCAAATTTGAATTCCTTAAGATTCCAAATCCTTAACATTCCAATTCTTTCATATTCAAATTCCAAAGATAGATTCCAATTCCTCAAAAGATTCCGCGAACCAAACGGGGCCTAGGGTATGTTTGGCATGTAATTGTATGGAGCTTTTCGGAGCGGTGATCAACGAGCATTTGATTTTTAGTAGTCGTTTGGCAAAGGAACGGTGAGCTATTTTTTAAGATTGCTCATTTTTTTCAATGCTTCTTTAAAAAACGGTGAGCTATACTCACTGCTATTTTTAACAAACACACTTACACACCCTACCTTTCTTTGATGCATTTTCCCCTAAACATATTATTTGAAACATAAACTTTCAAATTTCTAATATGTAAAAATAAAAGAAATAGCTTGTATATCAACCATTAAAAAAAAACAACTTATAAAAAAATAACTCATATAATAATACTACTTGAAAGGTTAATATCTTGGTAAAAATAAATTACACGTTTGTTTTGGACGTGACCCGATCTCGTTTGGAATAACACTATATTAGCCACTTTGTCATGCACACTAGCAGAGATATGTTCTTCCTGGACATATAAAAGGACGTTCTGCATCTACTAAGCAAATCTTGGAAACTGTAAACTTAAGATCAGAGTTGAAGGTTATGAAGGAATCACACATCAAACTTCAGGAGGAGACTAATGCTACTAATGAAAAAGAGGATTACTTGTTGGAAGAGATGAAGAAGATGTCTCAGTTGCTACAACAATTTAAAAAACGTGTAAGTTCTCATTCTATATTAAATTTATTTTGAAGTTTGCTTAATATGATGTTTGACCCATGTGAAAGCTGCATTACAGTTAGTGTATACCTTTAGTTTTTATTGCCAATAATGGTTATGGTTTCTTTTCTTAAGAGGCAACATAATTTTTATTAGCTTTACGTTCTAGTTTTAGTACATTTCTACTGTTCTTCTCTGTGAAGTAGGCATTCAAAGATTAAACTATGTACGTGTCTCATCTTCATGTTCTAATGACTGATCTTAAATGTTTATCCATCACCTAAATCAGTAAGAGGCAACCCAATTTATAATGGTTTTGTATATATCAGCAATTCAACCATGTTAGAAGTTTTCCTTGTCCAACATTTTTTTTATGAATTTAACTAGATGTTTCCTATCTTTTGAAATTGACGAGAGATAAATCAATTAATTTTTTTTTATCAGTTTGTGGTTTTGTGGAGTGTGTTATGGTCGATCTATATCCCAGTTATAATTACTAATTCGTCAAATCGCATGAAACTATAATTCGTCAAATCGCATGAAATTAAAGGAATGTAGTCAAGAAACATGAGACTTATCATGTAATTCAATAACTTTTTGTATGATGAAACTAGCGTTGGTAGCATAAAACTAACTATTTGTGTTTGCATTATGAAACTAATATGATATGCATTTCACAAGAAATAACAAAAACTTTCATAAATAAATTTGAAACCGGCTAGTGAAATGTACCTGGAAATATCTCACAAACGAGGTGTTTGAAATTCGATCAAAGAAATGTTTGAAATTCGATCAAACTGGCCGACGAGATTGAAGATCTTGAGTTTTTACTGTTTAATGGGTATTTCAAGATTGATTAAAGAAGCTATTAAACCCTAATGAAAAACTTGATTTGTTTGTTGTGGTACTGCATGTATAATGAGATATACTGTATTTAAAATGGAGTAGCAAAACTAATTCTGTTATCTACTAACTATATAAAACAAGCTTTTGAAAAGCAATCTCTAACCCAAAATTGTTCTAAATTCGCCACGTGGATATTCACTTTAATCAACGGTCCAGAACGCGTTTCAACAAAAAAATACCTCTAAAGCATTGAATGTGGGGAATTCTTTTGGTGCCAGTTACTAACATTGATAAAAACTATCCAAAAACACACAGCCACCGTTCTCTCTCTTTATCCCCAAAACATAACCCTAATCGACAAATCAAAACCCAATATTCATTCAAATCAACATTAAATCAAAATCAGAAATCAATATCCATACATCAAATCAAAATCATTATCGAAACTTCATTGGTGCTTCTCGATTATCTTGAGGAAGGTTCCATGAAGACTGATCATCTGATATGCAAATGGGTGCGTCTTCTAACATATGGTTTGCTTTTGATTCATTATAGGTCTATCAATTAAGGATTTATATAATTGATATATGTTTTGTATGATTTAGGTCTCATTATGTTTTGACTTGAATTCAAACAGGCAATGAATACATATTCAATTTTTTGTCCAATATCTTGAAGAAAGTTCAATGAATATAGATTCAATTTGCAAAATAGGTGCGTAAATCATACATATCATTTGCTTTAATTCATTATAGACCTATCAATTAGAACCATTAGTATAATTTTAATTTTTATTTAGGTGTCATTATGTTTTTCGTGAAACCAACCAGGCAAGTTTGAATATAAACCCACAAAAAACGCCCCTAAATTAATAAAATGTAACCAACTTTCATGATTTTGGGGGATAATTTAATTTTTCAAATTGTTTCCTTAGTTATTCACCAAAATTTTCAAATTTTGAAAACCATTTTTATTCACATGTTTATATCTATATGGCCTAATCTGTTAAACACCACCGAGACACTTTTGTTATCCTCAAACATGCAAATAATGCGAGGTGTAGCAATAAGAATGTCTGATGGGATCCACAATATGTAAGGTAAAATGGCGGATTTAGTTGTTGGTTTGAATAGTCCTCAATGAAATAATGGTGAACAGGGTCAGCCCGAAAGCTACTCGGTTTTTATTGACAAAAAGGAGGTTTTAAATGGGAAGTCGATAAAAGGGGTGCTAGAGAATTTTAGTAAAGATGAAGTGAGGAAAATGAGGGAAAAAGTGATTGAATATATTCCAAGGATTGTGTATGCAAAACCACATGAAGGTTTACAGGGCATGAAAGATGCATTTGATTTTGCTGTTGAGGGGGTTTTGAATAGGGTCAAGGAGCAAGAAAAAGTGGGGTTTAAGTGGTAATTACTATTGGTATAAATTCATATTCATATAAACATTCAATTATTTAAGTTCATAATTAGTATCAAAGTGTTCCCTTTGGGATGATGATCATGATTATGGAGATAGTGGAGATTAGATTAGTTGTATACCGTATACAAGTTTTGAGCCAAAGTGGTGATGGTGGTTGGTGTGTAAAATTTGTACAATTTATGATTGTTTTGCTACAAGTAGATAGCAATAATAATAAGACCTTTTTACATTATTTGTACTGTGCGTTTTATAACCTATCCCTTTTGTTTTTCTGCTGTCTATTGTTTCATTGATATGGGTTTGAACATAAAGTGTGATTTGTTTGATTCTATTTGGTTTATATGAGTTATCATTTTCCCTTAGCTTCGAATATAATATGTAATAAGTTGTAAAGTTTTTGAACTTACATCCATTCCTAGCGACTTTTTATGGGAGCGATTTGTCTTCACTTAGAATAGATGCCATGGTCGGTAGTCACTCTCACCTCAACGTCAACTAGCTTTTTTTCTCTTAACACCTTCTACGTGATCGAGTTAAGGTAATAAGACAATTGCAATCATCATAAAAAACATACTTCATAAAAACAATTTAATAAATAAATACCCACACACACCATTACAAACAACTCGGTCGAGTAAACGACCGTGTGAGGCGTTTTTTCCATGAGGACGCGTTCAAGAGGGGTTCCGCAAAGAGGGATGACGCGTTTGGGCTGGCGGCCGACTAAAGGTTCGACCATCCATTACGGATGATCTTATGGACTCATGTCTTGTGATGTAACTTCTGTATTATAAATCAACAATGTTTTTTCGAAATAGTAAATCTATAGTTATTGATAGTATCATACACGCCCGTTGTGATTAACTCAAAGTTTCAACGTAAAACTTTTCCTTAAAATAGAAATACTTGCCACCTATTAATAGCATGCTCGTGAAATTCATCAACAAAATACTTTATTTTTATAACGATCTATATTTAGAGAGGACGGGATTGCTTTGATGAAAAAAAGATGATATGCATTTTTTTCTACATAACTTCAGGATTGTCTAATTTAAGCTGTATCGATAAAAATGTGAAGAAACGTTAGAGTGACGAATTAACGATGAACCTTGATAGATAAGCTAAATATGTTTTATTTTATTAAAACAACGGCATTAGTCCAAAACCATAAGTCCATAATTAGCACAACATATTATATATTATAGTGGTCAACCTAGTTGATAAAGTATGGGGACACTTCGACTATAAAGTTTATTACTAATAACTTAACTACAATAAATAAAAGCGGAACATATTATATACTTTGGTTTTTAATAATTAAGTGGTTTAAAGATATGACTCCGTAACTTTAAGTGAGAGAGATGAGTTTTTGTTGACCTCCCGTTAAAATGAAATAAAAGTTTGTCTCACTTATTAAGTGAAAAATAAACATCCTTTAATAATCTTAAGAGAAAATTTCTTAAAATATTTCCAAACTGAAATGATAGGAAACGAGTCGTTTTTCTAATAATAAAATACAAGTCGTGGTTGGATGGCGTAAGCTATCTATAAATTGATTATAACTTGTACTCTTTTTTAGATAGCTATTGTAATTTTTTGTGCGATCAAATTTTGTCTTTAACAAAAAAACGAAAAATACAAATAGCAAATTTGATATTTTTTGTTTTTCTAAAAAAATAAAATCTGGTCACATGAACATTCGATAGCCGTCAGTCACACAAAAAATCTCAGCAACCATTACCACTTTTCAAATAAAAAGGAGACACATGTATTTGGACAAGTTGTTTTTCTTTTTTATTAAGATACTCTCAAATTCATATGAATATTATCGGTAATGTTCTCACAATTAAAACAGTGGAGCTTATTGAGGGACCTAATTTTGTTTTTGATTGTGGAATAACATTATCGGTCATTTTCATATTAACTTGAGAAGATCGTAATTTTATTTTATTTTTTAATTTATTATTATTATTATTATTATTATTATTATTATTATTATTATTATTATTATTATTATTATTATGTGTAAGTCTTTGAAACAAAGTTCGTACGATTCTGTATAACATTCTTTATTTGTATATTAATTCTTTCGATTTACATAGAGGTGCAAGGCAAGCGAGCAATAAGCTGCGCCGCTAACTCTTTTTGAATTGCAAAGCCATTTTTTTTTTAGATTTATTTTGCTGGAAAATTGACTACCTTTTCTTTTTGAGCTATTTTAATAATTTTTTCTAATCTTAACAACATCAGTCGAATCAAATGATGTGTTGTATCAGCTGTCAATCAAATATTAGCATTGTTCTATACAAGTCATGTTGCTTAGCAAGTTTGAGCAACCTGCAGAAGATTGATTTAATTTCTCAAGTACTTCAAAAAAACTTGATTAATGACGAAATTTTAAGAAAGAAAAAAAAAATCAGGTACCATAACGAATCTACTAACTATATAAAACAAGCTTTTGAAAAGCAATCTCTAACCCAAAATTGTTCTAAATTCGCCATGTGGATATTCACTTTAATCAACGGTCCAGAACGCGTTTCAACAAAAAAATACCTCTAAAGCATTGAATGTGGGGAATTCTTTTGGTGCCAGTTACTAACATTGATAAAAACTATCCAAAAACACACAGCCACCGTTCTCTCTCTTTATCCCCAAAACATAACCCTAATCGACAAATCAAAACCCAATATTCATTCAAATCAACGTTAAATCAAAATCAGAAATCAATATCCATACATCAAATCAAAATCATTATTGAAACTTCATTGGTGCTTCTCGATTATCTTGAGGAAGGTTCCATGAAGACTGATCATCTGATATGCAAATGGGTGCGTCTCCTAACATATGGTTTGCTTTTGATTCATTATAGGACTATCAATTAAGGATTTATATAATTGATATATGTTTTTTATGATTTAGGTCTCATTATGTTTTGACTTGAATTCAAACAGGCAATGAATACATATTCAATTTTTTGTCCAATATCTTGAAGAAAGTTCAATGAATATAGATTCAATTTGCAAAATAGGTGCGTAAATCATACATATCATTTGCTTTAATTCATTATAGACCTATCAATTAGAACCATTAGTATAATTTTAATTTTTATTTAGGTGTCATTATGTTTTTCGTGAAACCAACCAGGCAAGTTTTAATATAAACCCACAAAAAACGCCCCTAAATTAATAAAATGTAACCAACTTTCATGATTTTGGGGGATAATTTAATTTTTCAAATTGTTTCCTTAGTTATTCACCAAAATTTTCAAATTTTGAAAACCATTTTTATTCACATGTTTATATCTATATGGCCTAATCTGTTAAACACCACCGAGACACTTTTGTTATCCTCAAACATGCAAATAATGCGAGGTGTAGCAATAAGAATGTCTGATGGGATCCACAATATGTAAGGTAAAATGGCGGATTTAGTTGTTGGTTTGAATAGTCCTCAATGAAATAATGGTGAAGTGTGTGTGTGGACCAACTATTATGAAATGTTTTTAAACATTTTTTTTCGGTTGGTTGTTGCAGGTTGACAATATGTAACAGATAGTGAAGATGCATGATAATGATGATATCTGATGGTATGCTACAGATTAATCTCATGTACTCAAAGGTATGCTACAGATTGATCTCATGTACTCAAAGTGTTTGCTAAAATGCATGAATGATTCTATTTTTCAACTGTTCAAAATACTTTCGAATTGTGTTTATGAATGCTACTATATAATTATTTTATCCGATTTGCAGGTTTCGGATCAAGAAAAAAGAAGTTTAAGCTCTATTCCTCTTCATTTTCTCATCATTAGAATGTTTTGGAAGTGTGTCGGGAAGTTTTTGTGCATCGGTGAGCCATTTTTCTGCTTCCGTAAAATTCTGATCACTACATATTTTTAAAACTTTATACATTGAAGATTGTGTATCTATACCTAATTGAGAGTCTAACGTCCTGTGGATCACTTGAGCACAAATAAATTAATAAAATAAAAGTGTGGTTCTTGCAATTGGAACTTGAGGAATGAGAATGACATATATTGATGATAAATGTTCTTATTCTTATTTTTACAAATAAAAGGCGGCTGCAAATGAAAGACTATGCAAATATTTTGACACATTTGAAAGATAGCAAACCCAAGAGGCTCCCAATTCAAGCTATTAATAGGTTATGTTAGCTTAAACGTCCTATACTAATAGCTTTGGTGTGATTTTGTTGAAGGTGACTTGACATAAAGTGTGTGATGTGATTTTGAAACTTGTGGAGCAAATGTTTGTTGCCCGGGTAAGTTTCTTATAGCTTTTATTAAACTCAATCAATGTTTTATAGTTTACTATTTCCTCCTTTTTGTGATATGTTGAATTTGATAAGAAAAAGATATTAATGAGTAATCACGTATTTGGTAACCTTAAACATTTCAGTAGGTGTGTGTTAAGATACACATTGGTCATGCAATTTTTGTTATTATATAAGCAACATGGTTTTATTATATGTAAACTTTCTTTGGATGTTACAACACGTGAACTTCTACAATGCAAGGTATAGCTTATTTTCTACTTAAAAACATAAATAGAAAAGAACTTTAGGATTCTTGTGTGTACAAATATTCAATTTTATTGCTTACAAAGTTGTTTGCAGACACGTTATACCTTTTTGGTCACATGTAACTCTAATACTATTATTGATTGCAGGATGGGAGAAGAGGTGTTGCAACCCAGGAAATTGGTACGATTTCAGATGGTAGGAGGTGTTGCAGAAGAGGATTGGCAGAAGAGGTGTTGCTCGCAGATGTTCATATTTGTCAGATTTTAAAAGTTGATCGTCAGCCCAAGGATTGCCAGAATATTTTTTCTCTGATTACATGTCTATGTCATGAGGTATTACTAATTCTTTAGTTAACACCTTTCATGTTTTCTGCATTTGAATTAATCATTTATACACAACTTGCTAGAAGGGAATTATACTTGTAGAGAAAGTTTTAAGGGACACGGGTGTGAATGCATATACTATTGAACAACTTGGTGGAAATATGTAATTTCCACTGTTTCACACAATATGCTATATATTCTCAACACGCAATAAGTAACAAGTTCATCAAGTTTATATATTAGCACCAAAATCATAAGATATGTCAATCTACGGCTTCCCATAGACATTGGGATCATGTTGTTTAATTGGTACAATGTGGCTATACTGAATAAGACTTTTCATTATGTGGATAACGTTATTTACTTATTACGATCAAGCGGGCAAGGCATTTTCAGGTGGTCTAAACTTAGAAACATTAGGAAGTCTATGATGGAAGGCAATAATTTGTTTCCACATAGTGACATAGTTGGAGTTTAAGATCATTTGCTAGAAGGTATTCCAAGTTCTTCGAAGTTTTCATGAACTACTTGATTTTGGCCATGTGTGTGATGAGAAAGTAATTTGCATCACTTTTACAGAAGAAGATCACACATTTCATTTTTTTGAAAACAATGCATTCAAAAGTTTCTTTTATATAGGAGATTTGATGAATCATTTGGGACATTTTCTAATGTGTTTGCTAAGTCTTATAGTTATATGATGTATTGAATTATAAAATTTAATAAAATTATGATTGCATTATCATGTACCTTCAAGTCTTCAACAATGCAATGGAATTATGTGTTAGTTTTGTGATCATAGCATACTTGTGATTGTAGATACTCGATGGACATTATAGGTCTGGAGCAGCTAACAAATACCAACTTATTGAAATCCTAATATCTTTTGCAGGCTTTGGACTCGATAAAGAATTCCTGCCTAAAAAGGATAAAGGGAAGGACAAGAAGAAGAGCAATGCTAAACCGGTTACAGGTATTACTATTGGTAAGACGTCTTTGTGACACACTTATTACTATTGGTTGAATCATGTGTATGAATAATTTGCAGGATATTGATTATGATGGAACCTATTGCTGAGAACAAAGATGTGAACCGAATGAGTGTTTCGGCAGTAGCAACTTGCATGTGACAACTACTACTTCGACCACTTTTGGCTTGCGAGGTTGAGCAGGACAAGGGATCAGATATGGGTGGTGATGGGTATGTTCAACTTTTACAAGCCGCTGCAGTAGTTAATAAGTAAATTCAGTAACTTGACACCATTTACCATTAAATACAATCACTATTTTATTTTTGATTTGTTGTTGCCTATCAGGGCTGAGATTGTTATGCTCAAGTCCGGTAAAGCTAAACTAAAAGAGAGAATTGAAGCAAAGGTACTCCCTTCTTATTCTTGATTATTATTCTATTAAGAAAGACAAATAATCATAAATTTTTTTGGTGCTATACTGGATTATTTTATACAGACCAGACGGAATGCAATTCTGAATGTAAATATGATTAGCAAGAAAAAAGCTTTAGAGATGCGTTGTGTAGATCTTTTGGAAGAGGTATGGATTGTGCCTATTAAATCTTTCTCTATGTTTGTATTTATAAATTTCTTTAGCACATTTAAGTACCATGTATATGATTGTTGTGATTTGAAATCACAATTATAGTCGAAGACATTCTTCAGACTCATCATGACCCAGTCTAATCTGTAACACAAACTAATGCAAATCATCAAAGGATCTAACGATAGGAAAATCGGTGTATGGAAGCAGTGTGGGTGCACTCCGAAGGCAAAAAGTTCAGCATGAGGTTACCGGTAAGTCACACTATTGTAACCATCGTTTAGTCTAACATAGTTCATGATCTTTATTTTTAGTGTAAATGTGGTATGGTATAATGACAGTTGGATTATTCGATAGTGGAGGGGTTTGCGCAAGGTGGAAGAACAATGGTAACATCTAGAGTTTATCCAACAAAATCCATTTACTGTTCTTATTAGGTATTTTTGTTCAACAACTCCACATGAATTAGAGTGAAGTTAGAGTGAAGTTTTCTATCAAGATTTGGATTACGCACTAATTTAGTGCAACCTTTAAGCGATCATGGGAGCAACAACATCATTCGTGGGAGTTACAGTACGGACGTTGATGATCGTACTGTTTTGTTTGATGGTAGTTGCGTTGACTTATGTAACCGGCATTGGTGCTCTTGCTTCTTTTTTCGACTTCGGTGCAAGGTAAACTAGAACCTTAAATTAACTATATATACCAATGTTAGCAGTAGTATTTTATAGGTTTTTTCTCTCTATATATATATTTTTAAACCCTTCAGCATATGGAACACTTTTGTATAAGTACTCAAGGAGCATCTCATGATTGAAACTGATAAAGTTTTAATCTTTTCTTTTCGTTTTGTGAAATGGTTTTTAGGAGCATTATAAGGATCTAAGCTCCAAGCCTATCTTCCCCAAACTAGTTAGCTTTTTTCACTAAATTGATTAGCTACGTTACGTCTGGTCATGTTTTATGCATGGTAACGTGTCTTGGTACTTTACTAAATCCGAACATAAGGAATCAAATCCAAATGATATATTGAAAAAATTCTTTGAAGACACATTACGAGGTTGTTTGAGCATGTTCTCCATGAGTATAAGGAAGAAAAAAAAACATATTTTTAGACTAATGTAGGAGTAAACCTATTATCAAATGGTTCAGTTATATTAATGATTTGTTATGTAGCACTGTATGATCTAACATTGTAAAATTATTATCAACATGAAGTAATGTGAAGGGTATTCCAAACATATGTGATAAAAGCATTAAATGGATATTTTGAAAACACATCAGACCTTATGCTAATTTTTATTTACTAAAATTGTCATGGTTTTCAATTTATTTATCACAAGGATCAATTTAATCTTTACCACACAAACCTTGTCTTAATTTTGATGTTTTATGATGTATGGCTTCCTATTTTTTAAACATCTCTTGATTTGTTTGTTTAAATATATTCTTAGCACCATTTATTTAATTGCCATCACTGTCATATTTGTTTTGTTGTTGCAGTGTAATTCGCCAAAAGATAATGGTCGTGATGTCTCATTCTTATATGTCCTTTGCTTAATAGGAGACAATTCTCCATATCTATTTGTTTTGCCATGACCATTAAAAAAGTCAAGGCCAAACTTTGTCTAAAGTTAGTCTATGTAGCTGTATCGAAGGTAATGAGCAAGAAGGGTCTGAAAGTGTTATGATGCAACAATGATGGCCGGTATTGCAATTATACAACAAATGTTGTATATAAAGAAGTCTTCAACGTTTATAATTTAGTTATGTTTTCAGTACTATTGTTTTGCGTTTAACATTGAATGTACAATCTTAAACTCATATCAAAACAAGAAGTTGATTTGCAATTTACAATCTTAATATCATATCAAGCCATTGTAATTTTTATTTTTATCTTTTAAGAAAAATTCTTAAAACTAGCCGCCCATCGGGCGGGCCTTGAAGCTAGTCTTATATAAGCTAGTAAATAAAACGTTATAAAAAAACATAGACTATCTTCTCCATGGTTTGTATTTTATAAAAAAACATATACCATCTTTAAAGAAGCTAAAAACAAAATTATACAAAAGCAAAAAGTTTTGTAGCGTTTAAAATATATGAATTACGAGAATGTTTAATGATGTAGACTCATACACACTTTCGCATAAAGAGCCAATAAAAATGATATCAAAATCAAATCTCGTACGATAACTCTTTTTAATATTCGATATTTTATTCATAGACCTTTTTTCTTTTGTGTTGTTGTGTTGGTATTGGTTATTGTCCCAATAGAAAAGCGAGGCCCTGACCGTAAATATGAAAAAAAATTGTGGTGCGAGAGTGGTAACCAAGTAAACCCATGTTTTGTTGAAAATTCGTCAACCATGCGTTAATCTCGGACTATGCGACACGTGATGGACACTTGCTCTTATTTCGAAGGCTATAGGATTCTAAGAAAAGTTTTATAATGATTCCGTTATCTACTTAAAAAGATATTTAAATTGATTTCATATCATACGTGTGTTTTTACCTCGAACGAACATCGATAACGATGCAAAATATTGATAACCAATGATATTAGCAGTCTAATGTAAGATACCTGAATTTAGCCATGATTTAAGCTATAGAAGAACAACCAGAAAACAATTTTTCACAGTCCTCCCACCATAACTCAACAACTACAACATACAATAATCGATAATGGACTCATTAGGAGCGGAAACATAGTAGATTCAAAAGAAAAGTAGTAAAGTTGTGTACAATATCAGTAGGTTTCAAACGAGAATTGATGCTAAATCGTACTAAATTTGCACCATGATTGTAAAAGGAACACTTGTTCAACGGATTAAGTTAAACCCATGTGGATCTATGGGCTGAATCGACCATTTGACAAAAGAATTTGTTTTGCATTCTAAAAACGGCTGGTGTCGCAGTTTGTTGGTCGTTTGTCTTCCACCTCTATGTAAATCCATTTAAGTTCCATTATGAGATATGTTGGTGATTGGTGAAATAAAAAGGATATATGTTAATAATGAGAAGATAAATGATATATCAGCTCGTTCATCAAACAAATTTGATCATCACTTGATTATTCAACTAGTCATGTTTTCTGAATTTCCTTAGGATTATTAAGGCCGTAATAATGTAGTTGGCACTACTAATTGCTTCACATTATTATAAGGATAAGAGCCGTAATTGTATTTCGTTGAGTCACCAAGCCTATAATAGTGTGACTGGCTTTCACTTGATCATTAGGCCCGTAATGCTATAACAGGCTTCTCAGAGTGGCCCATCACATACATACCTACGTATGAACACACGCAAAAAAAAACCCCAGAAAACTTGCATGCCTAAATATTCCTTCTTATTGAATTTATATCGTCTGAGTTTTAAACATACATGACCGAACATGAGAAGAAAGGGCAACATAGATCACATTTGTATAACTTACAATGCAATCGTCGTTATGTCATTACCCCAAACACGTATTGTGACCGGTTAAAGATGATTATGGAGCATTTCTTAAAAAGTTACAAATATTTAAGATATGCTAGCAATCAAAGCGGTGAGTGTTTTGACCTTGTTTAGAAACATTCTACCACCTTGAATAAGTGTTTTATTATTTGTTTGTTTATTTTTTTTCTCAATAAAATGGTTTTTCAAATTGGATTAAAAATGCACCCACTTCGAGTGAAAAGACTCCGTTTCTTCTTTCTTCCTAGATAAAATGTAGCGAGCAAAACTTTTGTGCAGTCACAATAAGGACACACTTGTTTCAAACTCTTTAATCCCTCTTTAGCAAGTACTCATTTTTGTTTAGTTGATTTCTGACCCCATTCAGGATGCTGAACATAGTTTCTCCTTGTATATAGTTACTAGCTAGGAACGATTTTGGCCCATCAACATCACATGTCTGTGTTTTAGAATGATCGTCGTAGAGTTGAAGTTAACATCCTTAACTATAACATAACAAAATAATTAAATGTACCACTGCACATGTATCATGTAAAGAGTTGATGAATCATGGGTACACATTTTTAGAAGTTGAGATTGTTTTCTTTTCTTGTTACTTTTATGACTAGATACACTCTTCTCACTTTTAAGGAAAAAACCATACAGTAGTAATGCATGTCGCTAGATGTTAAAGAAACACAAGAGAAGAAGCGGAAATGGGCAGAAGAGGTATTTAAGAGTGACAATCACCGGAGGATAAAACACGTATGAACACGTGTGATGGTTCCGTGAATTTAAGTTGCTGTTAAGCAGCCTGGCTGTAAAAATGGATAAGGTTAAACCGTTAAAGTATGGTTTATAATAGTTATTATATATGTGTGAAGAATTGGATAGTTGGCTGGCGTGTGTTTTAGCATAGAAAGTTAGTCGATTGTATATATGTAGGAAAAAGACGTGTGTTTCATTTGAAGATGGTCAACGTGTCTTTCAGATATTGAAGTTAGTTGATTGTATACACAAAATCTCTATAGTCCACGATTAAAAGTAAACAAATACAAAAGTGAAAATCTAAAAGTTTAACTTTGAATGAGCTAGACCATGCAAAAATATAAGGTGAAGAAAGAAAAACAATAAAAGATGTGAAATAGTTGTATAGAAAATGGAAATGACTCATATGATCTACTGCTATTGTTAGTAAGCATACACTTGCCACACTATTAAAGCAATGGATGAGGACACTTGTCATGTAATAGAACAAGTTATGAGGTGGCAAGAAAGTAAGCACTAATGTGGCTTAATTTCAACGCAAAACCGAGCTTTAGATAGACTAGGAACGTAATCGGCTGTGCCTATGCGCAGCCCACGCCAGCTTTAAGAGATGACGTGCAGTTCTCGCGTGAGTTCACATAAGCATCCAATATGTTATTAAGTGATGTAAAAGTGTAATGGTAGTTAGAATGAAATACGTTTGATTCGAACGTGATTTATGTTTTCTTTATTTTCCACAAAATATTTTGTATGTGTTTTTCCCAAATTAAACGCACTCTTAAAGACTCAATTTCTTTTTTCTTCCTAGATAAAATGTAGTGAGCAAAAGTTTTGTGCAGTTACAATAAGGACATATTTGTTTCAAACTCTTTAATCCTTCGTTACCGAGTACTCATTTTTATTTAGATGATTTATGACTATTTAGGATGCTGAACATAATTCCCCCTGGATAAAGTTACATAGTTCCCATAGTTACAGAGTTAGACACCTTTAAAAGTCTATCTCATTTGTTTAGTTCTCAATTTAATTCATTAACCCTAGGATCGTCTTATTACTAAAGGCTAATGATTTGCATACTCTTCTTTTTTATTTGCACATTCCATCCTCCGCTATAAACAGTTGTACATTTGTTTGATGCTGCTTTGCCAGTTTATACATTGGAATGTGTGGATAAAAAAAAGAGTGTGTCAATCAACTCCCATTACTAAAACTATGTTTGTATAATAGTATCACAAGTGTCACATACAATGACCGGTTGGCATCTTGACCATCTCATAAAAAGGTCGCAACTTCAAATCTCATGGCGAACCACCGAAACATCTTGGCAGTGAAAAGGGAAAAGCCTAAGACGGTTACAATATATCACAGTTTAACCGTTTATACATATACATAATGAATTTTGAGGGTGAGTGGCTATCTATGCTACTTATAAAACATGAATGCTCAATCTTAAATCTTTAACTGAAAACTTAAATCAGTGTATTTTGTCTAAATTTACTCTTGAGTACCTCTTATACATGACAAATTTTTAAAAATTTGGTATCATAAATTATGTGTGTTGTTGATCAATTATAAACTTGAGTGTTGATCAATTATAAACTTGACAACTTTTTTAAAACACACAGCATATTAATTTTAAAAGACATACGTTTTTTATTTCAAAAAACTCATGTTTTCCGTCAAGGGTCGAACCTGAATCACGATTTCACAATTATAATTATTTACAGCTTGTACACAGCCACTTTACGCGGGTATTCGTCTAGTTTTATTTAAGTTTTACTTTCGCCATGTCTAACTTATATGCTAGCAAACAATAGTTTTGAACTCCTTGTGTGATGATTAACTAAATGCATACACAGTCACTTTACGCGGGTATTCGTCTAGTTTTATTTAAGTTTTACTCTCGCCATGTCTAACTTATATGCTAGCAAACAATAGTTTTGAACTCCTTGTGTGATGATTAACTAAATGCATGAATTATCTGTGTGATGATTCCTTGCAAACTATATTTTCATTATTAGATTCTACCAATATTATTTTAGCTTACAAAATTAAAAAAAAAAAAATGAAACAAAGCTATGACCAGTGTTGCAAAAAAAAAGTCTATAAGGTCAATTAATCACCGCCTATGCGTTAATCGGCCATCAACATTTGTAATTTGCGCAAGTCGGTCAAATAAATCTGTTAACGGTGGTAAAACTTATTGAAAACATGCAAATCTTGCTGCAAATACCATAAACACATCGGAAAATCACTTATATGTTGTTTATATCTATTATAAGTTATTGGTATAAGACAAATCTTGCCGTAAATGCATAAACTCATCGAAAATAACCAAAACTCGCTGGAAATACCAAAAACATCCTGAAAATGCCAATCCGATTAATCACCGCTTAAACTGATTACAAGTTAAAAAAAATCAACCGACCAGCTACCGATTCACGATTATAGCAACCTTGGCAATCACAATGAAACTTCTAATTATTTTTCCACATTAACAAGCTCTATCAACTCCCATTTTTTTTTTCAACTAGTAAGAGAAGTTGAACAAAAAATTTCTCAAAATGCAAAAATCATCATCAAATTACATATCAAGTTGTCTAAAAAAAAAAAAAAAATACTTCTACAAACACAAAAAAACCCAGACCAAGATATTTTCTCAAAGACAAAAGTTAAAAGAAAGCAAACTAGTTATGTTTTCTTAACAGAATCCAACGGCTCACATCCCCCAGCAAAGCCCACAATCCAACGGTCCACAACCCAACCAACACACCCCTTATAAATACCACAAACCCTAAACCTTAACTCCTCCTCTTTCTCCTATTGTTCCATCTCTGCTATCAAAAAACGCAACCGCTTTTACACATTTTAGCAGCTGCAGCAGAAGGAAAATTAAAAAGGAGCCTAACCTAACCTAAATATGCCTTCACTATCCAATATATCTGAACCCTCAACCGAAACTAAAATCAAGAAGGTTAAGAACTTAACGGCTGAAGGAGGTGAGTCGGTTAAAAAGAAGGAAAAGAAGATGAAGAAGAGTAAGTCAACGGAGAGTTTGGTGTTATCTGATGAAGGTGAAAAGAAGAGTAGTAAGAAGAAACGTAAAGCTAATGATGATTCTGATTCCTCTGTTTTAATTGAACCTACTGAGGTATATATATTTTTTTAGTTTTTAGGGTTTTATTTGTAAATATTGTTAGGTTAATAATTTCTATGCATATATATGTTTAGTGTTTGTGTTAAATTAATTTTGTGAGTTATTGTTAGGTTGGGGGGGGGGGGTGTTTGTTTAAGCTTATATATGTGAGCTTATTAGCTTATTTGATTTCGGCTTATATTTCATAAGCCATAATTTTCTGGCTTATTTTGAGATTTATAGGCTTATATAAGTTTATCATATATTAATAAACTTATATAAAGCCCAAAAGTCTCGAAATAAGCTGGAAAATTGAGGCTTATGAAATATAAGCTGAAATCAAATAAGCTAATAAGATCACATATAAGCTTAAACAAACACCCCCCTTAGTTTGTGGTTAGATGCGTTTATAGTTTTTAGGCTAATTTGTATATCTTTAGGGGTGTTTGTTTCCGCTTATGTAACCGGCTTACGGCTTGTTTGTTTTTGTGCTTATGTTTCATAAGCTCACTTTTTGTGGCTTATTTTGACACTTTTATGTAATAATGAACTTATATAAGCCGGTAAGTTTCAAAATTAGCCTAAAAAACGAGCTTATGAAACATAAGCACAAAATCAAATAAGCCGTAAGCCGGTTATATAATCCGAAACAGACACCCCCTTAGTGTAAGCATACTATTAATGATTGCATTTGTATATATATTGTTAGGTTAATTTTTGCCTTCTTTTGGGTGAAAAAGGTGAATATATATCAACACAAATATTTACAACAAATAGAAGGGATAATTGGACATGCCCAATACCCCTAAGAATACAGAGATCACAGTATATTTTAGTTTTTAGGTTAAATTTACTTGTGCTCGCCTGCTCGGATGTATATATAGGTTTCAGGGTAATTTGTATATGTTGAGTGTAAAAGTATTATTTTTGATTGCACTTGAGGATTTTTGAGCTGCTTTGATATCTCTATAGGTTAGGTTTTGTTCGTGTTTATCGTTTGTGTTGTATTGATGTATTTTTCTTTGAGAAATATTGTTATTTTAAACGTTTGTTCTTCAAGTTTTGATTGATTACATTTTTAGAAATACTGTAAAATAGATCATGTTTATTTGTCGTCTGTCTATTGTTATTGGCATTTATGGAGTTTTAATGTTTGATCGATAAACTACTCAACCTTGCTATGGAGTGAGAAATACATTGTTATTAAAAATGTATGATTCATTTGTGAACTGTTTTGTCAATGGTTTTGAGGTTTATTTGTAGTTTCGTGACATTTTGAGAAATATTGTTTGGAATTTTTAAGGCTGAGGAGTCTATGAAGAAAAGTAAGAAGAAAAAAGTGAAGACCGATATGGCTGAGGTAGATGAAGTGATGGCTGAGGTTATAGCGGAAAATCCTAATGCGGTTTCTAAGTTTAGGATTTCCGAGCCTTTGAAGAATGCTTTGAAGGCTAAGGGGATTGAGGCGTTGTTTCCTATCCAAGCTCAGACTTTTGATTCTGTCTATGAAGGTCTTGATTTGATCGGGAAAGCTAAAACTGGCCAGGTATTAATTTGCTGCAGTGAAAAAAGTTACTTAAGGGATTAGCTTTGGCTTTTAATTTGACATTAACTTTTGTTAGTTGTATTAAAGAATTAAGATAATTAACTGTATAAAATTGACTGATGGAAGCAGCTATTAAAGTTTTGTTTTTGATTGCACAGGGGAAAACTTTGGCCTTCATTTTGCCAATATTGGAGTCCCTAACAAATGGACCTGAGAAAGCATCACGTAAGACTGGGTATGGCAGAGCACCTACAATTCTCGTGCTTTTGCCCACAAGAGAATTAGCAAAGCAGGTAATAATGCTGCTGAAGTCTAAGTTATTAAGAGCTCTCCTTTAAGTTTTTGCGCTTTCCTTTTTAATGCATTGCTTATTTATCTGCAAGATGCTAAGAATATCTATATTTTGCTGTGTAGGTATACACAGACTTTGAATACTACGGTAAGTCTGTGGGTTTGACTGCGTGTTGTTTGTATGGTGGAGGAGGAGCATCGATTGGCCCTCAAACCACACAATTGAAAAGAGGGGTGGATATTGTTGTAGGAGCAGTTGGCCGTGTTAAGGTTGCTACATGACTCCTCTTCATAATAAATTATCAACTTTTTCTAAACAGTTATGTCAGGCGTACCTGTTATCTCTTTTGAGTGAATTTTGATGTAATTTGATTATGATGTGCAGGATCACATTGAGAGAGGCAATCTTGATTTGAAATCATTGAAGTTCCGTATCCTTGATGAAGCCGATGAAATGTTGAGGCAAGGTTTTGTTGAAGATGTTGAATATATTTTAAGTGAGTATTATTTGCTACATATTATGATTTGATCACATAATCTACTGCTATTGTACGTGGCTAAATCTATTTTTTTTTTTCATTGAAGGCAAGGTGAATGATGCTACCAAAGTTCAGACAGTTCTGTTCAGTGCAACTTTACCATCTTGGGTGAATCATGTATGTTTTATGACTATCTTTTCACTTGGTTGATGGATATAAATTTGGAGTTCTTGATATATTATTTTCAACATTTTGTTTTATTTGACACATTAATGAGATACTGATGTTTTAGTTTACAACTGTGAGTAACATATTTGCGATCCTCTTTTGTTTATCCAGATTGCAGCGAAGTTTTTGAAATCAGACAGGAAGATCGTGGATCTTGTTGGTCTTAAGGTTATGAAGGCCAGTGAAAGTGTGAGGCACATCATCATGCCTTGCTCTTGGAATGCGAGGTCCCAGGTTATTCCTGATATTATTCGCCATCATAGCAGGTTAGTTACCACATGTTGCAACAGTCAAATCTTCAGTATTTTGCAGATGCTTATAAAATTGTTCACCTCATATATCAACCTTTTTATTTATTTTCAGTGGAGGCCGCACTATTGTTTTCACTGAGACCAAGGATTATTGCTCTGAACTTTCTGGACTACTAGCTGGAGCACGACCTTTGCATGGGGACATTCAGCAGTCTGTGCGTGAGGTATATCACATTATCGCTTGACGTCATATGAAGAATAATCTCAGTATACCCTTTGTTAGCCAGTATTAAACGTATTTTCTTTTTAATATAGCAAACACTTGCGGGATTCCGAGCAGGCAAATTCATGACACTAGTTGCCACAAATGTTGCAGCACGAGGACTGGACATTCAAGATGTTCAGTTGATCATCCAGGTATGTTAATTTTAAAATCAAATCTTATTTCAGCAAGTGTAGACTATTGTTTTTTTGTACTGAAATCACTTTACGGTCTTTTAGTGTGAGCCACCACGTGATGTTGAAGACTATATTCACCGATCCGGTAGGACGGGAAGAGCAGGTAATACTGGTGTTGCCATTACACTCTATGAACCAAGGAAGGGAAATATTGCCAAGTTAGAGAGAGAAGCAGGTGTTAAATTTGAACATGTGTCTGCTCCTCAACCGGCTGATATTGCTAAAGCTGCTGGCGGGGATGCTGCAGAGGCAATAAATTCAGTTTCCGACAGTGTTATTCCTGTTTTCAAGGCTGCTGCAGCAGAGTTGTTAGAATCTTCTGGCTTATCACCTGTAGAACTGCTCGCAAAGGCACTTGCCAAGAGTATTGTGAGTGTTGTTTTAGCTGTTTTTGTCATTTGATGTGGTATTTGTTTTTTGCTGCTAATTAAGTTTACATGTTCTTTTTCCTACTAGGGGTATACTGAAATCAAGAAGAGGTCAGTTTTAACGTCCATGGAGAACTACGTGACACTACTTCTCGAGGCTGGAAGACCCTGTTACACACCATCGTAAGCTTTTCAAGCATTTTAGAACTTTTTTTATCTACCATAAGATGTGTATATGTGACTTACTGTTCTTCATCCCTAAATCAATTCTCGTATAAATATTTTCAGATTTGCTTATGGTGTATTGAGGAGATTTCTACCTGAAGACAAAGTGGAGTCAATTCAAGGTCTTGCATTGACAGCTGATCAAAGAGGTGCTGTCTTTGATGTTGCCGCGGCAGACGTAGACATTTTCCTTGCTGGTATGTGTTGCATTATTTATTTATTATTTTGACTACATTTAATTTATAAAGTATCTTGCATGATGTTCATGTTTATTTATAATTTTGTGATTGCTATGCAGGCCAGGAGAATGCAACAGGTGTAAGCTTGCAGGTGGTAAAAGAACTGCCTCAATTGCAAGAAAAAGAGCAAGCAAGGGGTAGTAGATTTGGAAATAGCGGAGGGTCGTTCCAACGTGGAAATGGTGGTAGGTTCCAACGTGGGAATGATAGGTTTTCTAGAGGATCTGGAGGTGGTGGTAGAGGTGGTCGTGGAGGCTATAAGAAATGGTAAAAAGAACCTCATCCGGATTCTACTCTAGAAAGGTTTTTAAAGGCCAAGTGCTTGAGCAGTTTTGATATGATGAAGAAAATATTGCCAATATGGCTCCTAATTATATAGTGTCCTCTTTCCTTGTTACTGAATGATCTTTATTTAGTTTTGTTTTCCATTCTTTGGGGTGCTTTTCATTTCCCCCACTTTCTTTTGTTATGTAATGGAGTTGTTAACAAATGGATGGTGGTTGTTTCTTTTCTATATAGTATTTATTACTGAGTTTATGACTTTATGTGTGAGCCGAGGTTTAACTGCATGAATCAGTTTTTTATAGACGAATGTTTGTGGTTTATATTGTTTGTTTTCTTGTTACTTCATAAAATAATATTCTGGATGATATTTGCACGTTGTGTATGCAAACAACATAATATACAAAGGACAGATGACCCTCTACGCAACTTCATCCCTATCTAAAAATCTAAAACAGAAATGTCAATTCCAAGCATCATCATGAATGCACGCTAGCTCTTGCATTTTTCTGTGTATCAATTACTTCTAAACCCGGCACTGAGCACTGCTAACTCACAAAGTTTGTCTCCACAAAATGGAACTATACTTTCTTCCTTACTACCATCTTCCTTCTTTCTGGAGTTTACGTTTCACTTGTCTTTCATGTTAGCAGTAATCGGGCTTGTAACTTTTCTTCTGGTTCTACTCTTGGCTTTTGTATTCTTACCTTACCTCACAGAGTTGATGTCGACCGACCACAGACCACCGGTAGTGGGACCCATAACCAATCAGCTCATACACTTCCAGCATCTTTATGATTACATGACATCAATTGCTAAAAAGTATCCAACTTTTCGCTTCATCACACCTACACATAGTGAAGTCTATACTGATGATCCTGTTAATGTTGAGTACATCCTAAAAACCAATTTTGCAAATTACACCAAGGTATTGTGATGTTACCTTATCAAGTTTTATGATTAAAGANTTTTAAAGGCCAAGTGCTTGAGCAGTTTTGATATGATGAAGAAAATATTGCCAATATGGCTCCTAATTATATAGTGTCCTCTTTCCTTGTTACCGAATGATGATCTTTATTTAGTTTTGTTTTCCATTCTTTGGGGTGCTTTTCATTTTCCCCACTTTCTTTTGCTATGTAATGGAGTTAACAAATGGATGGTGGTTGTTTCTTTTCTATATAGTATTTATTACCGAGTTTATGACTTTATGTGTGAGCCGAGGTTTAACTACATAAATCATCATGAATGCACGCTAGCTCTTGTATTTTTCTGTGTATCAATTACTTCTAAACACGGCACTGAGCACTGCAAACTCACAAAGTTTGTCACCACAATATGGAATATACTTTCTTCCTTCTTTCTGGAGTTTACGTTTCACTGCCTTTCATGTTAGCAGTAATCGGGCTTCTAACTTTTCTTCTGGTTCTACTCATGGCTATTGTATTCTTACCTTACCTCGACAGAGTTGACGTCGACCGACCACAGACCACCGGTAGCAGGACCAATAACCAATCAACTCATAAACTTCCAGCATCTTTACGATTACATGACATCAATTGCTAAAAAGTATCCCACTTTTCGCTTCATCACACCTACACACAGTGAAGTCTATACTGTTGATCCTGTTAATGTTGAGTACATCCTTAAAACCAATTTTGCAAATTACACCAAGGTACTATGTGTTACCTTATCTAGTTTGATAATTAAAGACAGAGAGCTTTGATTTCTTATATGCAAATTCTGGTGGTATTTGTTCGCAGGGGGAGTACAATGTTGACATAATGAAAGATCTTTTCGGGAATGGGATTTTCACTGTGGATGGAGCTAAATGGCGCCATCAACGGAAGCTTGCAAGCTTTGAATTTTCTACTAAAGTTTTACGAGATTCTACTAGTGTTATCTTTAAGTCCAACACTGCAAAACTAGTAAAACATATCTCATTACTTGCAGGTGCTGAGAAAGAGATGAATTTGCAGGTAGAAATAAGATTCATTTTATAACCTAAATTTGTGTCAATTTTGTTTTACTTATTGTCTCTTTTGTTTTCGTGCAGGATCTGTTAATGAAATCAACTTTAGATTCGATATTCAAGGTGGGATTCGGATTTGATCTTGATACTCTATCAGGTTCAGATGAGGCTAGTAGTAGATTTATAAAAGCATTTGATGATTCAAATGGTTTAAAGTCTTTTGGCGATTTATGGATCTTTTTTGGAGGATAAAGAGGTATTTAAACATTGGTTCGGAAGCTGTTGTCAAACAAAACATCAGAATCATTGACAACTTCTTGTACGAATTGATACAAAACAAGAGGGAGCAGATGAAAAATGGAAATCTTCATGTGCGTAAACTTCGTTTCCATAATTCCATTCCTTTCATATCCATGAATATTTTAATTTAGGCTTAATGCTCTTCTCGTCACTATAACAGAGAGATAAAGAAGATATTCTATCAAGATTTTTACTGGAAAGCGAAAAGGATCCAGAGAATATGAACAGTGAGTATTTAAGAGATATATCATTGAGTTTTCTGCTTGCTGGAAAAGATACATCTGCAAACACACTCACTTGGTTCTTTTACATGCTTTGTAAGCACCCCTTGATTCAAGAAAAGGTTTTTGAAGAAGTGAAAACAGTCACCGAAGCCAATGATGATATATCTATCGATGAATTCTGAGTTAAGTTAACTGAAATCGCGGTTGACAAAATGCATTATCTTCACTCAGCGTTAACCGAGACTCTGAGGCTCTATCCTGCAGTTCCCTTGGTAATTATTGCTTATTTTGTGATTTAGAAGTTATTCTAGGATCCAACATGAACAAATGTATCTGCAGGATGGCAAAAGTGCGGAGAAAGATGACGTTCTTCCTGATGGGTCGAAAATCAAGAAAGGAGATGGTGTAGGCTACATGCCATATCCAATGGGACGGATGACGTACATATGGGGAGAAGATGCAGAGGATTTCAGGCCAGAAAGGTGGCTCAACAATGGTGTTTTTCAGCCCGAAAGTCCTTTTAAATTCACCGCCTTTCAGGTATGTCCATAAGCTATCTGAGTTCCAGCCCATGTCAACATCATCGAGTCATGTATATGGTCGGGTTTGGCTTGTTTTGAGCCTCAAAGTGTCGGTAAAAGTGGTTAAGTCTCTCTTATATCGATATTTATTTGCTGGTTAAGGGTGGACCAAGGATATGCTTGGGGAAGGAATTTCCTTATCGACAAATGAAGATATTAGCTGCTTCCCTTGTTTACTTCTTCAAATTTAAACTAGCGGATGAGAATTTTGAAGCAGTGTATCGAACTATTTTTACTCTTCACATGGATAAAGGACTACATTTGTATGCTTCTCCTCGTTTCCAACTAGAAAAAAGTGGAAGCTAGCTAGCTTATAGATTTCAAGTTCTTGTATGATGTCTTGGACTAATATCTTGTGAGATAGGAACCATATGACCCAAAAGATCCTCTATGCCCCAACATAGCTTAAGTAGAGCTGCCTATTCTCGCGGGTGTATAAGCAGTTTTGACATGGCAAGGAAAAAACATTGCCAATGTGGCTCGTAAGTATATAGTGTCCTCGATCTTATATGTTATCGAATAATTTATATTTATTAGTTAGGCTTGTTTATTTTTTTACATCATCAAAATACTTGGGAAAATTTAACCACATAAACTTACAAGGCCAGATAAATAACCCTCTACGTACAGTCGTACACTATCTAAAAATCTAAAAAAACAGAAATGTACGTGTGTGGTCACAATGTCACATCACTCTTGTTATATGTTTATCTCATCAGTCAAATACCCTTATAATCATTAGAACACTACTTCTTCACAAAAGGAGTCTCCACAAATATGAAGACCCCTTTCTTCATTACCAGCATCTTTGTTCTCCTTGGATATTACATTTCACCGCCTTTCATGCTAGCAGTTTTTGGACTTGTTATAGCATTATTAGCTATGGTGCTTGTGCCTTACTTTACAGAGTTGGTGTCTACTGATCACAGACCACCGGTGGTCGGTCCAATAACCAATCTATTCATACACTTCCATGAGCTTTTCGATTACATGACATCACTTGCTAAAAAATATCCCACTTTTCGCTTCATCGAACTGACACACAGTGAAGTCTATACTGCTGATCCTGTTAATGTTGAGTATATTCTTAAGACTAATTTTGCAAATTACCCCAAGGTATTATTCACTTATTAGATGACTTTCAAGATTATTGGTTAATGATGTAGAAGTTGGTTAATGATGTTTTTTGTTCATAGGGGGAGTATACTATTGTTAGAATGAATGATCTTTTTGGTAACGGAATTTTCGCGGTGGACGGAGCTAAGTGGCGCCACCAAAGAAAGCTTGCAAGCTTCGAGTTCTCAACTAAAAATTTACGAGATTTTAGTACTGTTATATTCAAGTCCAATAGTACTGTACTAGCTAAAAAGATTTCATTTCTAGCTGCTGATGAGAAAAGTATGAATTTGCAGGTAAAGACATCATTTCAGAATAATGATTTTGCAAAATTTTGTTTAAATCTGCTTTGTACTTTGTTTTCGTACAGGATTTGTTATTAAAATCAACTTTAGATTCGATATTCAAGGTAGGATTTGGTTTTGATCTTGATCATGGCCGGATTTAAGCATGTGCGAGGTGTGCAACGGCACAGGGCCTCCATTTTCTTAGGGCCCCAATTTCTAGATCTGTAAGTCTGTAACCTTAGTATAAACTCACTTTTTGACGTTTTTACCCAAGCAAATGATGTTTTATAATGAAATTAATGCCTATTACAGTGTTGTAATTTAGTGATTTAAGTCATAGCAGAAAAATAGAGCTCAAAATTTGTTTTTAATGGTGTAAATATGTAGTGGGGTTTTCCAGTGAAGAAGATGACACAGACTCCAAGAGTTTGGCTTTTGATTCTGCTATATTTCATGTTTAACCCCTGTAGTTTATAATTTATCAATTAAGTCATGAGTGTAGTATTTTGTTTGGCTTCATTGTATGGTATAGTCATCCTAATAATTTAACTTTCTACAAAATTGTAATTTTGATCTTCATAAGTTATCCTAATAATTTATCATCGTGTAATGTATGCAAAATATTTTTGCTATAACTATGTTTCAAGAAAATTAATCACATGCATTTGAAAAAAAAAAAAAAATACTACACTTCTATCACATGATATATAAGAGTTAATTTTTTAGGCTTTAAAGAAAATTTTTAGAAGTTTTGAGAAATTCAATGGATTAAAAAAAACGTCTATCATAAAATAAGTACAAACATTACTATTGACTTGATCATAGAATCTAATGTGCGTAATTAGTTATGGTTATTAATTTTGTAGTAGAACTGTAAAAGGGCCTCCAACGTAATTAGGCACAGGGCCCTCTAAATCCACGAGACGTCCCTGCTCTAACCGAACAAACTTTATTTAAGCTACTTCTTCATTAGAGCGAGGTGACGATGGTACCGTCCCTACCAACATACCTATCGTCAGCGGAGTTAAGTGATAAATCTGTGTAATTTTCATTTTGATGGTTGGTTGCGACTGTGAAAAGTCGTGGGTGTTAACAGGGTGATGATATATTATACATATAATTTGAACGACTGAGCGTTCTTTTAATGAAACAGTGTAGGATCGATGTGAGTGAGCATTTAAATTTTGAGGAAAACAAAAGATAAAAACAAAATGAAAAGCTAGATAAAAACAAAATGCTAACTTATGCTATATGTATCTCAAGCTATGTTGCATGGGGACGGATACGGAAACGGGGACGGAAACGGGTACTTAGAAACGCCAATGTCCCAAAACTCAAGAAATGGGTACGGCCAGAAACGTTTGTGTATTTTATATAATTTTATATATAATTATTAACAAAAATAAAAATCAGATTAAAAAAATAGTTACAACACCATTATAAACTCTTTTTTTCTAAACAATAGTTAGTTACAAAAAAGATTATCAGATCATTTAAATAACATAAATAAACACAAACTATTGTATAAACAACACAAAATAGATGCACATGTAAATTGGTACATTCAAATTAAAAATATTATTTATATTAGCAATAAATTTAATAAGATGCTTTGGGACATGTAACTTTTGACTATTATATCTCTATCCATTCATCTCTTCATTTCACTGTATCTTCTTCTTCCTTAAATTGACTATGTACAACTTCTTCTTTTATGTGGTTCCAAATTTTGCTTTTGATTATTTTGTTTAGTTGGAAAAATCTTAGGCCCATAAACGTGTTTAAAAGTCCCAGAAACATTTCCCAAACGTTTCCTGCTCAACACCTTGCGTTTTCAGTCAACATGAAACGTATCCTTTTTCCCGAAAACGTCTCCGGCGTGTTTCCAGGCGTTTCTAGCCGTTTCCCGTTTCCGAAACGTTTCCGGTACGGGATACGGCACCCCGACGGCGTTTCCGTGCAACATAGATCTCAAGAAATAGGGGGTCAAGTGTAACGTTGGGTAGGGTTTGGTGAAATCTTGGTAAATTTAGCAAGACGCCAAGACGTAAAACGGATATAACATTATCAGAGTTTACACACCTAATTAAAAATTACTCTCCAGGCTCAAATGACCAGTAACATTGTAATACATGCTGCACATGATGACCCGAGGATTAATAATAGATATTATAAATCATAAAAGATAACCTATTCACTGTATGGTGAGAGTCGATCGGTATATTTTGGCTGTACAGAATACTTTTTTCTGGGTATATACCTGCCTAACCTGGTCGATCTTTTTTACATGAAAATGTGTCAGACAACCAAATTAACAAATGAGAAAACTTAAAAGGAACAGGCCGAACAGCTGAACAGTCTTTTTACAAAATTGAAGACTTGAAGCCCAAAATAGAAGCTTCTTTGGAGATTTCATATGTTCTAAGTCCAACTATAAGCACATAGTAGAATTCAGTTCTCCTTGTCAGATAGACTTCTATTGGCCCAACTATAATAAGCCTGAACCGAGTATGTATGCTTTTAAAATTCCTCATAGCTATAGAAAGAGTAAGGACAAGGGTTTAGTAGAGTGTTTTTATGTAAGGAGTAATTTACACGGATGGTCTTTGTGATTTGCGTTGACTTTCATCTTTGGACTTTAGACTTTTATTCTGAACAAGATAATCGCTAATTCACAAATGTCTATTTTAATTATGACACAGGGCGCTTCAAATTCACGGGACGACCTTGGCATCAGTTGTGGAGGAGTTTCCACGTCTGATATCTGGTCATCCTCTCAAGATGTGTTTCCCAAGAGTGTTTGCTTTGGAGCTAAACAAAAACATATCAGTGGCCCATAAAAAAGAGCAAGGAACGACTGTGATATCCTTTCGGCGTGCTCCCAGGAGTGGTATTGAAGCCACACAATGGGAAGAGATAAAGCAAATTATAGACTCGGTGTGTTTGTCGTCAATGGAAGATAGGTGGATATGGTCCGTGAATGGGTCAGGTTATTTTCTGTAGCCTCTCTACTCGAATCATGATAGATAAATTATTATTGAGTCCAGGTGGTAATTCTACTATGTGGTGTAAACTTCTTCCCATCAAGGTTAATATTATGGTGTGGAAGCTCTCGCTAGATAGGCTTCCAACTCGTTTAAACCTCTCGTCGCGCAGCATTAATATTCCAACTCTTCATTGCCCGATTTGTGAAGATCATTTGGAATCGAGAGATCACCTCTTCTTTTCCTATACTTTTGTTAAAAATGTTATTGACAGGTTTGCGAGATGGTGGGAGACTCAAATTCCTGATATATCGACATTTGATCAGTGGATGGATTGGTTTAGTAATCTTCGTTTAAATAGCAAGCAAAAAGATTATCTCCAAGCAACTTTTTTCTCTCTATGGTGGCACGTCTGGGCGTTTCGTAATGCTTGCATTTTTGGATCATCGAGACCTCGTCAAAACTTGTTTTTTGATAAGTTTGTTACTATGTCTTTCAGTTGGGTCAATAGTAGAGGTAAATCAAATTTAAGTTGGGTCGATTGGCTTAAAAGCCCATCTCTTTGTATGTCTCATATGTAATTTTGCTTTGTTCTAGCTCCTTGCTAGTTAATAAAATATCGCCGTTCTAAAAAAAAAAAAAAAAAAAAAAAAAAAAAAAAAAAAAAAAAGTGGCAGAATTGAGCATATGGGATATGTGAAGCCAGTCACGCAAAGGGAGTTGCCCTATTTTTACCTTTCTAATAAAACTTGTATAGATTTAGTACGGTGTATTACGTTTTCAAATTTCAATATCCTGTATTTTTAGCCATACACAGATAACCAACGGGATGCTCTTACACGATTTGGCATAGTGATAGCATTCTTAATGTATACAAATATTTACAATACATTGAATAGCGACATTTAAGTTTGTGAAGTCGGTTTCAGGCATGAAATCGATCTGCTGTACCATGTTGAATTTGGCATCATTAAAATGACCGATTTAGTACGGTGTATTACGTTTTCAAATTTCAATATCCTGTATTTTTATCCATACACAGATAAAACGTGATGCTCTTACACGATTTGGTATAGTGATAGCATTCTTAGTGTATACAAATATTTACAATACATTGAATAGCTACATTTAAGTTTGTGAACTCGGTTTCAGGCATGAAATCGATCTGCTGTACCATGTTGAATTTGGCATCATTAAAATGTCCGATTAAGTTCTCAAATTTTGTGAGCTTGGGTATGATATATATAAACGAGAAAAAGAATTTAATAAGACATACTAGAATATATGCACAAACTGTAAACTACTTATTAATCTATGCTTAATATAACATTAATTGCTGTTTAAATGGAATCATAAATGAGGCATCTATTTTTGTCATGGTTATTAGAAAATGGAAAAGTGATGCGTTGCTGTAGATAATCGTCGTACATACGCAGTGACGACATAGTGATAGCAAAAGAAAACTTGAACGCATGAAACATTGTATTAACGACGAAACATATTATTTATACTTTGCAACAACTTCAATAATTTTGATAAAATTATTAAATTCTTTTAGTATTCGTCAGTAATCTTAGTCTTAGCAACAAACTTTGCATGTCTCTTTATAGGTTCTGGGGTGAGAAAGAAAATCGAAAAATAAAACCAAAATCCGAAAAATCAAACTAAAATCCAAAAAACCAAAAGACCGTAAAAAAACGAAGCATTTACAGAATCCATGGACCGATTTTGATTTCTTTTTACCCGGAACTAATAAATTACGAAAGTAAGTTTGTACCACTAAAAAAGCTTGACAACAAATGAAAGGGCCGAAAAAACCAATAAACGAAGCCGAAACACAATCAAAGACCGGAGAAAACAAATTGTCATTCAGTTCGAGGTTTTTTTATAAAAACTTAAAAACCGAATTTTTGGTCCATGGTTAGGTTACTTTGGCATTAGCCAAAAGTCACCCAAATCAAAACTGATAAAACCGCATTGTTTTGGATTCTCATTTTATAAAAACTACAAATTCGATTTCGGTTTGGTTTTTACCAAATACAACACCGTGCTAACCCCAGAGTCCGTAGCCTATGAGTCACATGCATCATGCCTTCAAAAAAGAACAAGAATACTGCACAAGTATACATAGGAGCTGAGCATAACTAAAACAAAATTACAAACCAAACGCATCACAAGCGAACACGGCCATGAAGTCATCATTAGCTAGTTAACAAAGGTCATGCCGTTAATGAAACATGCATGAAAACAAAAATAATCCGTGATGCACGTCCTTGCGTGTTAGTGTTTACAATTGATCTCACTTATATGCATATGAACCATTTCAACGTCCCTGCATTAATTTAAGACGATGGGAAAATTCGAAACCTTGGTTAAGGAAAACCCCAGAAATCCATAGCTTCAAATTTGGCATGTTTATATCCAATTTGCGCGTGGTAAGTACCTGTAGATTTTTAACACACGAGCAATTACTTATCAAAGTTTACTGAAAAGACTATTATATAGAGATACGAAGCTAAACTTACTTTCAAAGTGAATGTTAACACAAAAGTATCACCAACTGTTGCCAAATTCGAGCTCTGAACCTGATAGCTTTTGATCGACTCAAGTGCTTTAAGAAGGGCCACCGCAACACCTGGACCTTTGTTGCAAACTAATTTCACATAATATCCTTTTTCTTCCACGTTAAACATGTCCATCTAAATCCCCCCAAAAGGAAACAAGTTAATGCTAGATGTATGTGACTTCCTAGATGTTTAAAAGACAATTTATTTTGGTCTAACCTTTGATATCTTCTTTAATGTTGGAGGAGACTTTGATACATGGGTCTTATTCGAATTTTGTGAAGGCATTTTTTGGTTTTTAGCCTCTTCAATTTTTGCAATCTCAGACCTTAAATTCCTTGCTTGTGTTTGAAGATCTTGAATATGTCGTACTGCATCTCCAACTATGGAAGCTTTATCCATCTGTATACAAAGAAATTTATAGTTTAAACATTTGAAACTATATAAAATATAAATCTCCAACCTTATAGTGTATTTGGACCTTCTATCTTTAGTAGTCTTAAAAAATTGAGTTAACACAAATTCTATTATTACTATAGTAATTACAAAATAAAATAAAAATACACTAATTGCATATTAATTTATGATATTAAATTAGATGTTACAACAATAAAATATAACTAATATAATGAATTTAATTTGTTTGTAGTTAAAAGAGTTTTTCTAACTTGTGTCTCAGTGGCACATGTTAAATAGGGTTTCACAGCCTGAGTGTCACCCTTTGAATGAGCAGCAGTCATTGTCCCCATTATTTTTCAGCATCAAACACTACAATCACTTACTGGCCATTCAGAGGGTGACATCCAAGTTGTGCAACCCTTTTTAACATTTACCCATAAAGGACAAGTTAGAAAAATCCTAGTTAAAATTAATGACTTTTTAAATTTGCATATAATTATATTGTATATTCATTCTTTATAATCTCACAACAGAAACACATAATTTTTGAAAACTATCATCTATTAAAAAAAAATCGTTAACCCAAAAAAACAATGTCTTACTAATCTTTTATATAATAAAAGAATTACATCATTTCGGAGTATTTTTACAAAACCCTTCTCATTGAAAAAAAAATTAGACCAATAGGAGAGCTCGATTTTGCCACGTAGGCGAAATCGAGCAATATGATTGGTCAATAGAAAGTCAAAATTAAATTGATTTTGGTCAAACTTAATAAATTTGGTGGAGAAATTTGGTTAAGAAAAAAAATGCATAAAAATATAGGTGTCAAATTTATGAAAACAAAAACTTAAAAAAAGAGGAAGTAATTAATAAAACTTTGGTGGTTGAATTTTAAATAAAATATATGGAGCTAAGTGTAAAATTACAAGTTTCCATGTTTTTTAATAACTTTAGAAAAAACACAAATAACCCCTTACACTTTATACCCCTTATACTTTATAATATGAACTTTGTTTAAAATTACATGAGTATTAGTATTAGTTTCAGACTTTCATATATTTAAATTACAAAATTTTGTAAATATGCGAATTAGTTTTAATATTGTTAATTGTAGACTTTCATCCGTTAGAATATTTTTTAAATAACGACTCATGTTATTCTATTTAAAAGCTTAATTTATGCGTACACGGGTTTGAATATTAAATACGGCTAAATTATTAGTAACGGGAATATAAATATCAAATGGTAAGCACGAGTTACTGTGATATGAAAATAAATATACGCGATTCTACTTATAACAACGACTCATGAAATTGTTATTTAAAATTTGTATATGAAAATCCATAAAAACATTTTAAAAACTTTACGGAACATATTTAACTTCATTAACGCTTATTATGTGCTACTAAACTCGCACATTTTGTACAAAATTATATCAATAGTTAAAGTTAAACAATAACATCAACATCAACCTCAGCATGTCTGTCAGTTAAAACCGTTATACAAAGCTAATTATTAAGAAAAAACAAACAAACACATGGGTTAGATAGTCATTGTTTAATGTAGAAGGTGTTTTCCTTAAATTAAAAAAAAAATGCACGCATCACAATCCTTATTTGATAACAATCACCTCCTAAATCAAAAAAAGAAATACTACGTAGATGATAGCCTAACTTTATTCATTGACGTGATGTTTCATTAAAAAAAATAATAAAAAAAATAAAGAAGTACGTGATGTTTCATTTAAAAAAAAGAAAAAACGTAATAGTTGGCCATTGTAAAGGAATTAAAGTATGTACATGAGAATTATTAAGTAAGAATATATGGTTTTTAATCAGGTTATTACGTTACTATACTACGATAATGTTATTGAGTTGGTAGTCACGGATGTGAGATACAACCATTCTTCTATACTTATGATTTATGTGTTAACCTCTTTGTGATTCATTTCTTAATCGATAATAATACATAATCAAAACGAAATTTTAAAAACCCTGTGCGTGCACAGGTATTATAACTAGTTTGCATAAATAAGACAATTAATCAAAGTCAACATAAGTTGCAATATAGCTATCTTTCAACATATATCACATTAAATTTTGAAAGTAAACACATTAAATTAAAATTTTAGTTCTGTAACATATTTTTTTACCTAATATTAGTTTGGAAAGTTTGCGGCTAAGTATAGATATAAGGATGTTTTAAATAGCTATATTTCACATCAGTTTATTACTAATTTAGGAAGCTAAATGTAGACCCACTACAACAGCAACCACTTTTAGCAACAGAAAGAGTTGTCACCAAAAGTGGGATTTTGTTGTCGCTGATGCTTTTGGCGACAGAAGGTTGTCACCCAAAGTGTTGTCGCCTATAGTCCGTCACAGAAAGTTTTTGTGACAACAGATTTCTACTTTTGGCGTCAAACAGTGGGACCCACTAATTTTCAGCCAAAATCTTTTGACCGGAGTGGGCCCATGCATTTAGTGACAACACCATTTGTCGCCAAAACATTTTCCTCAATTTATTTTTTTATCATTAATTATTTATTAAATAAATATTAGTAATTAAAATAATTTTTTTTTAAAGGAGGGAAACCATAGGCGACAACACCAGTTGTCACCAAAAGTGGTCTTATGCATTGAGTCAGTTTTCTAGGGGTGACCTTTTGCGACGACAAGTCTCACTTTTGAAGACAACAAGGCTGTCATTAAAAGTGCCTGTGCAGTAAAAAAGAGCAGCAGCATTGCTGCAATTCCGAAATTTTTTCCGGAAAAAATCTACCAAAATCAATGCTATAAATCACCCAAATCAATAATACAAAATGCTTCCATTCATTCATTCATTCAAAACCGACAAGTTACAAAAGAATTTCCATACAAATACTAATAATTTCCGTAATATACTTAAGTAATTCAAATTACAAAAGAAGATCCAATCATGATACTAACTAATACTACCATCATCTCCAAACTCATTACTCGTCATCAAACTCACTACTACTACTATCACCACCAACATCATGCCCACTATTACCATCACCAACATTATGCCCACTATTACCATCACGACCATCACCACCATCATCATCTTCATCAACATTTATCGGTTTGTAACAGTTATCGAGGTCAAGATTAGAACTAGGGTCGGAATGAGGAGTACTAGGACCGCCAGAAGTATATGTAGAACCATAGGAGTGAATGAGTCGGGCATTTGAAATTGTGAAGCGGGTGTACCTTGTTGACGGTTGTAGAAATCCATAAATTGCTTTAACAAGTTTCTTTGCTCTTGTAGCTCCTTAGTATGCTGCTTCTTCATCTCTTCAATCTCTTCCCGGGTACAGAAACCTTGGTCCACTTGTGAGCTCCTAGAACTCGAGCCCGTGCCCGGTACCACCCTGCCTACACCAGCAATATGTCCCCGATTTTGAGACACGAGGACTTCATCGATGATCTGGCGGTCTGTCCTGGGATCCATCTTTTTATCTTTGATTGCATCTTGAATTGCCTTCATTTCTCCCTGTGTAGTTCAAAAATAACAGAAGGTTAATATTACAAATGAAAAAGTTCTTCGTGTCAATTAACAAATAATTAATACCAAATAATAGCAAATAAGCATACATCACTTGAATTAGTTCTATTAACACTTTATAGTCTGATCAAGCTCCCCTTGGTCCTATTTTCATTTCTTACTAGGATTATAGTCTGATCAGTGAGGTGGGGTGCAACTTGAAATACCTCTGCAAAGAAATACGCATTCATATAAACACACTTTAAAATAAACACATATCTAAACATTCGATAACAATAAAAATATAAATAAAATAAACAAGACCTGAAGGTTAGGGATTAACGTTGCCTTTTCTACTTCAGGAACTTTGTCCCATGACTCGTAATTCCCCAGTATAGGTAGTAAAGTTATCCGAATATCGGCCTACTGGTTTGAACGTCTTCAGATCCCCCACATCGAACTCTATCTCAAGGGGTTGATTGTTGTTTTGTTTGAAGTTCTTTTTCAACGCCTTGTGTTTGGTTGGACTGCGTTTCCCGGATCCTACAAATATAATTGACGAGTCATAAAAATACAAGCAATCAAATTAAAGTTTATAAAATAATCCGCAATTTCTTACCTTCACATTGATAGGGTAAACGCTTAGGCTGTCGATCCTCGGGAGGATCACCACCTGCATCCCCTCCATGGTAGCTAGGAGCAACACACGCCATCTTTAAAAACACCAAGTACAATAGATTGATTCAGATTCTTTTGGGTTAGTTTAGTTCTTTCTCATATCAGTTTCACCTTGTTTTGGGTAATTGGTTTAATGTTATTGTCAAAAATAAGGACAAGTTTATAGCTTTGGATACTGCCAACGCTGAGCAGACGAAAAATATAGTCGATGGAGCATGTTCAACTTTGTTTATTGCAAATTTAGGTCCCAAATGTAACGAAGCGGAGCTAAGACCTGTTCTTTCTAAGTAAGACCTGTTCTATTATATTTTTTTAACTATGAAATTCAAGTATATTCCTTTATAAAACAAGTAAATTTAAACACTAATTTCTAATGTGCTTATTTTTAAGAACTAGTTAAATGCATGATTAAGAGGACTTTCTGAGCCATATCTTAGCAACTTGTTAATTACAGTAATTTCTAATGTGGAAGCTGTTCGAATTGTAACTATGCATTTAGATCGTTTTCGCAAGTCTTGAATTTTTAATAGTTATGTATTTGTGCAAGTAGTAAAGTTAAAAAACCATAAGCCTACTTAAATAATCTACTAACTATGGATAATACAAAAACGATTCAATCAGGACATATTGATCTTGCAATTGAGAGCCTGGCTTAAAACCACTTAATAAAAACTTCAAGCAAAATAAAATAGCATACTTTTTTCTTTGAAAAACACTTGTAAACTTTGAATTCATTGCACCATTTGCAGCAGGCTGTCCTAATTCCCATTTGAAAAGTCTATTTTGAAGAATCATGTTGCAATTCCGAATTCAAAGATATTGCCAACTAAAGTGAAATGAGACCAATACAAAGGACAACTAACTGAGATTACAAAAATTAAAATAGAGAACTATATCAAGTTACAGAATAATACATGTAAAGCTCTATACACCTTTGAAATGATATATGTATTAATATGCCACTATGTTACTAAAGTTCTACCTTTATATTGTGAAGTAAAAGTAAATTTGTAATGCTTCTAATCCCTGATTCACTAAATAAATTTGTAAGTTTCATTTAGCAACTGATTACTTGTATGACCAACTAATTAAAAAAGTGAAGTTAAAGTTGGGTCCTTCAAATTATAATGTCAGTTATGCAAAAAGAGAGTGATGCACATACATTAGCAAATACCAATTAACAAATCAAACACAAACATAAATTAACAAATCAAACAGAAAAACATAAAAACCCATTAAACATTAATAAAACAAAACACGAACCATTAAACAAAATATATGGGGTGGCTGTGGTGTTCGGCGATGTCCGACGGCAACAGCGAACGGCGGTGGGTCAGCGACGGCAGCAGTGGCTGTGAGAAAGTAAATAAAATCATAAACCAAACCAAAATCATAATTCTAACCATAAACCAAAACCAAAACCAAATTAAAAATAAGATTCAAATCAAATAAAAACAAAACCAACAAAAACCATTTACCTCTAATTGGTGGCTGTGAGAAAGCAAGAGAGGAAGAGGAAATGGTGGTGTACGTGTACGGGGTGCTAGTGTGGTGGGGTGGGAGTGGCGGTGTGAAGGCGAAGGCGGTTTTTAGGTGGATGAGTTGTGTGAGTGGGGAGATGAGTAAATGAGATACACTTGCAAAATCCCAGATCCGATTTTTAGGTGGATCAGTTTTGGCGCATAAAGTTGGAGGGAAATGAAATTCTCGCTAAAAATTTATTAACTTTATAAAAAGTTTCATTTAATATCTTTAATTAAAAATCATTTTAAAATGTATTTGCCATTTTTTAAATAAATTAAAATAGGTTAAAAATAATTTTAATTAATTATAAATAATATAAAAATAATTTCAATTATTTATAAACTATTTAAAAATGATTTAAATTAATTAAAATTGATTGAAAAAAATAAATATAGTCAAAGTTAGTAAACTTTTTCATTAGTGCCAATGTCCTATGACGAGCGTAAAAAAAAATAATGGTTAAAGTCTTTGCCTTAGCAATCCATTCTTTGAATTTACCTTCTTTACCAATTGCTTCAATCATAAGATCGATGGTGTGTGCGGTCAGGGACGGAGACAGAAATTTGTATTAAAGGGGGCTCAATTTTTTTCTGGTGTTAACACACAATTTCTTGTTTTAGAATCCGGATTGAAGCTTGAATCGTTAGACATACAGGCTCAATGATATTATTGTCGATAGTAAGATAAAATTACTTGATAGTTGAGAAAGTAACAAAATGGGCATTCATTGACGTAAATGGTAGCGAAGTTGGGGAATTAAAGAAGATAAAAGCGCCGATATTTATTAGATATGGGCATATGGCAATAGGCGGGAGTTGGATTGAAGCTGATTCATCATATAACATAGTACAAACATAACCAATGACCATCTTAACTTATCTAGTGGTCCTATTAAAAAAAATGAACCTGTAACACTCAAATTATATAACACAGTACAAATATGACCAACGACCAATACTCGAGCTGAGAGACCGGTTGAACATGTAGGTTAGTAAACAATAATAATATGACACCACGTAATGAGAATACTATGATGAGAGGAAATGATAAAAAGAACAAAATAAATACCATGCTATCGCCATTCCCAAAGCACTAAGCCCCACGTGAAATTCTTATACTTTACCCTTTTATATTAATATAATATAAAAAATCTTCATCTTCCCCGATTCAACTACCAAAAGTCTCATTTTAACATTTCACAACCTGCTATGCTTCTAATATCCTTCTTAGCATCTGATCCAAATGCTTTATAAAATTGATTATAAATTTCAGACAAAAGAAGTTCAGGGGACACATTCTAAAAAAACCTCAAAAACCCTATGTGGCTCCACCACTGTCCACGCTACAAGGTGAACTAGTTGGGGCAGTTGGGGGTGGCAGAGTACCCTCCAGCCCCCTACTGGCTCCGTCCCTGTGTGCGGTACAAAAAGTCCAAAATATGTTAGGGCTTTTCGTCACCAATAGTTGGGCAACAAACATATTATTAGTAACATTGTCTGTTACAACTTGTACAACATTTTGTGGCCCAAAATTTTCAATGCCTTTGTCTAACATAATCAAATATAAACTCCCATGTATGAGATTTTAGGGAACATTCAACCGAAGAAAGAAAAGTTGTACCTCCCCTAGAGTTCACACCAAAATTCATTATGCTTATTCGCTTTCAATCTGCCTACCCATCTGTCATAATTGAACAACCATTTTGTGCCTACTTTTCTTCTTGTTTCTTGAGAAGTCCTTTAGTTAATCATAAAGTTTATGCATATAATATATATCTATGATGGTGTAAACACATGTAGCTTTTACATATACGAAACATGATTGTTGTACTACACATACTTTATGGGGTTATTCTCATCATATCGCTTGAAAATCTACCCTACACAATGTATACTCTTACGTATATGTTTGCAACACAAATGATAGCGTGGGAAATTAATATTCAACACAAATGGTAACTACAATGAAAGCTCAACCAATTCGTATACAACTTTAACTTGGCAACTTACCGATGAGCGGTGGTGGTCGGACGGTGGACGGCGGGATGATGGGGAGAGGCCGTTCCAAGTTGCAGGTGAGACTTGAGAGTCGAGAGTAAAGAACCTAGATCTAAAAGAGTAAAAAGTAAAAAATGACACCTTATCATTTTATTAGTTTATTATGCCAACGTCAATGAGTGGTAGATACTATTAGACTATTACACTGATTGAAAACATAAACATGAATTAAGTTTTAAAATTACTAGGCCTAAAAGAAATAGTGCAAATACTACAAATTCAAGCACAAATCCCCAAATCCTTTAGATGATCCTAAAAATGGAGCCACACCTTACGATATGCGCGCCTTTTTACGCCTTAACCCATGCCACGCCTTAAGCCGACACTAAGGTCCATTTCGTGACGGCGAGGTTAAGCCTCGCGCCTTGGCGACGCCTTTGCGTCGCCTTTTTGAACACTTGTTATTGATGTTGTAGTAGTTGTTGTTGTTTAATGTGTTAATGTTAATGTGAGTTGACCTAATATTCCAAAAAGTTGTACTAACCTACAACATTAACACCACCCACCAAGCAATATTCTTCTTATATTCGATTGGGTTTAAGTTGCATATCGTAAAACATTAGGAAGTCCAAACATGCATAACTCTCGGTTTCTATCACAGTCGCCATAGTTACACCAACATTTTCGATTAGACTCCCAAGCTTACTGCTACTTGATAGTTTTTGTATGTTCGATGTCTGAACCAACTCCCCAGTCTGATTCGAGTTCTCCTACAACTGCCTCAGTAACATCTCAACCAATCCGTTTAACATAACTTGTATATCAATTTCATCTCGAGTCATCCATTTAACATTTAATGTATATCAATATCATTTTAACTCACTCATTTAACATACATTGCATATCAATAGCATCTCGACTAATCTATATATTTTCTATTTTTTTAATAATTATGAATAATTTTAAAAATAATTTTAAATAGAAATCCGCTTAATACGTTAATAAAATATTATTTTTGTGAATAAACAAATTTATATATCTTATAAAATTAATTTTAACAAGTATAAATAATTGTAAACACACTTCAACTACAAATCTAATTTTCATACCTTAATCAATAGTAAATAAAGTAATTTACATATATATTTTTTTTGATACAGTAATTTACATATTTTTAAAAATTAACTTTAACAACTATAAATAATTTTATTATTTAAAGAAAAATTGAATTCAACTTTTAGCGACGACGATGTTGTCGCTAAAAGTGTTGCGGGATTTTTTTATTTTATTTCGCGGTTATTCTATTTCCGGAACAATGATAAAATTTTGCAAACTAACTTTAAGAGACAACTAATGTTGTCGCCAAAAGTAAGGCGGGATTTTTTAAATATTCAGGCCTATTTTATTGTCAGGTAAAATTTTTTTTAAAATATAATCTCACTTTTGGAGACAACTTAGGTTGTCGCAAAAAGTGTGGCATGTTTTTTGTTATTTTTTTCCGCAATTTATTATTGGAAAAAAACAAAAAAAATGTATTATCACTTTTAGAGACAACATGGGTTTGTCGCAAAAAAGCTTGGTCAAAGAATTGCCAAAGTGTTGAAAATTGTGGGGCCCTCTTAACCTTTAGTGACAACCTTCTGCTGTCCCCAAATCGATCCGTCTCTAAAAGCCATTTGTGGTGTAGTGACCATCAGAATAATTTGGGGCAAAAAGTGATTAACCTTAGAGATGTTGGGTACCAATGTACGCAATGCGTACAGGTTCTCCTTCATTCCGCTTCTCCTCTTCCTCTCGGAAATCAAAGACTTTGTACGATCACCTTTCACGCCACCACCACTTCTTCTTTTTGTTTTTGGATTACGGGTAGTCACTGTCTCAGAGGAATCACCGTCTCCAGATACCTTTGCATCATCCTCATCCTCGTCCCAAATCAAATACAAATTTGGATCCATCTCTTCATAACAACCAATGCCACTATCAGCGCCAGTATCAATATCAATACCAACACCATCAATGGATTCATTGTGGTCATACAAATTCGTATCCATCCCATCATAAAAACTGATGCCAGTATCATTAGCATTACCAGTAGCGCTACCACTACCACTGCTAATATCAAAATCAACACCAATACCATCAATGGCTTCATTGTGGTCATACAAATTTGGATCCATCCCATCATAAATACCGATGCTAGTATCATTACCATTATCAATATCAATGTCAATATCGATATCAATATCAACACCAATATCATCAATGGCTTCATTGTGGTCATACAACTGCGGTGACAACTGCAAGGGGGTACATGCATTGGTAAAGTGATTGCATTCTGACTCTACACAAAAAATGTCATTAGGATCCTTGGTCTCACATTGAATGGCGGAAAGTAAGCTTTCAAAGTCGGTTTCTGGTATGAAATCGGGTGGGAGTATGTTGAAGTTGCTATCATTGGAATGGCTAATTGAGTACTCAAAGGAATCCATTTTGGGGAGATAATATGATGAGATGAAATTGAATCAAAACACACATACAAAAAATACATGCATTAACAAAGGTATATATAATATAAATTTGATGTATAAACAGAATACTGAACTATATGGACCTCTCATGTCGTAATGGTTACCATAAAATTGAGAATGTCTAGACTCAAGATAATGCGTTGACATAGACATCTTGTTATTAGATGTAAATAATTAGGGAATATAAGTATTGACACTTATATAATAAAACGTTTTTTAGATTAAAATAACTATACTTCCAAACTTAATTCCAGTTATCAACTACCATTTGTCATTATCTGATTAATTATAAAAAGAATCATAGCTCCAGTTATCAACTTACATAATGAGTTCTGAATCCAAAACACGTTCATGGTTGCCATAAAGGATAAAAAAATAAAAAATAATAATAAGTTTGAACTTACCGACTCATAAAACATAAACTAAAGTACGTTAAACACTTGTAAAAGTTTGAAGAATTTTGTAAAATGAAGTCATAAATTTATTTGTAATTAGATTTCTCAATTCACACATGATTATGTAGTTTAATCACTTCAAGATGAATAACAACAACAATATTCATATATATATCTCGTATGACTATGCCTAGTAAAAACCCTAGCTAATTTAATCATTTCAAGATGAATAACAACAAAACGTATACCAACTGATGAATGAAGAGTCCCGATTAAACGAACTAATCACTTTGTAACCACAAAGTTCCTTTGGTAGTACTCGTAACTCATTACATTTGTAAATACTCGTAACTACTATATGATGATAAAAGTACACATCTAGCAAATTTTTTCTGGAAATTAGTTGTAAAGATGAAGACATCTAAATGAGAACAAAATGTTAAGATGATCGAATCTTATTTGGTGTACCAAATTCGACTTTTAGAATATTAAAAGCTCATGCGAGCCACTCTTTTTCTTTGAGAAATTTGCTTTTTTATTATAAAAGATGACACTTATTTTTAGCTCAACTCACTTTTGTGGCATATTACTAAAACTATGACATTTTTATCTAAGTTACAAGATTATCCTTAACATTGTCTACATTAATATATTAAATAGATATGTTTTGTCACGCCTAACTGCAACTACGTTTGTATATTCTGCAGCTAGCCATAAGTTACCAAATTTATCCATTTTCATCACGAAGGTCACTTTGAAGCACAAACGAAAAGTGCGATCAACAACAACTATACTGCGAACCCAATGCGAATTCAATTACCTACGCATACGAAAAATCAGATGGTGTTGATTAATTGGCTGAATTTTTTGGTTGTTGCACGAGAATGAGTTGCGAATAAATTAAAATAAAGCTTTCTGAGTAAAATCAATTAAAATCAACCAACAACAAAGTATGTTAGTCGAATTACTAATAACACAAATGCCACATATGTAGATCGAATTACTAGAGCACAGAAACAACACAAGTACAAAGATTATTCAATATTTCTTATAAAATCTAAGAAAACAAACCTAACAAAAAAGATGCATATATAAGAACAAAAATACACCAAATCCGAGTGTTTTTTGATGAAAAATACAACAAGTTTTTCCTTATCATTGATCTCCTTATTAGACGGCTGACTCCATCCATAATCAATTTGGGTTTTCTTTGAGATCGTTTATAGAGTCTGAAAATAATGAAACAATGTTTTTCATGAGTTCAGGAGCGGAACTGAATCGTTATTCGGTGTGTTTGGTAAATTAGGTTGCTTTGATGAAGAGTTTGAAGACATATTTTTTATTCTTTAGTTTTTTTGGCTGATGCTAAAGAAAGTTTTTGGACTTTGTTTATATAGATATGAGTTTTGCTAAATATGGTATGGGTATGGGAAATGATATGTATTAACATTCCCCTTATTTATGATATTATTTGTTTCTACGTTGATTTTCAGAATGAACCTTTTAATTGTAGTTAATGGTTCTCAATGATTATCAACATGATTTCTTCCATATTGAATATTTAAGGCAAATACAACTACAACAACCAACTTGTTTAATACAATTACAAAACAAGTTCCCAAAATAAATCCATCACACACTTATGCGACATTGTTTGCTATTTTTCAATGATAAAATTCAATACTCCAACACGCCTGTGTAGCAACCGCGCATTTACAGGTCCTTACTCAACCTTAAGTTCAAAATTCGTTTGTTTATTTGAGTTTACGCGTTTACTTTTATGTGTATTTTTGAGCTAGACCGCACGACACGTCACAACCTAAGGTCAAATATACGTTTTATAAGATAATTTTAACATTTAAAAGTTTAATTAATATGGACGTATTTATAGTCATATTTTATTGAAAAAAAATCCTAAAACTAACGACTAGGATTGTAAGATATTTTTGGTGACGTTTAATAATTATTACAAGCCAAAACATGTGTCTCGAGAAGTTTAGTAAAAATACATAAGTAGCCCTTGTGATTAGAACCGACCCCTCACCATGAATTGAAATACACCAAGGGCCTTAGTGCAATAAACTAAACCCTATTCCCTTTTATTTACCCTAACCATAATAACAATACTCATATCATCATCTTCATCTCATTTCCATCCCACTCTCCTCACTCTCATTTCAGCAGCCGCCGGCCACCTGTATTACCACCACCGCCGGCCACCCAACCTCACCGCCACCACCAAGAGACTCCCCATCACCCCCTCTTCCCGATCTACTACTACACGCGCCCAAACACACCCTCTGCACTCTCGTTAACATCCATACGCGCCACCTTAATCACCTTTTATCACCTCACTCGCGTAAATCGAAGAAAGAAAGGTAGGATACACCGGTTCACGTGCGTGTGTGACCCGGTGTGAGTCAAACTCGTGAATAGCGAGTTGTTTTTACATGATTTGATTAGCTTTGGGTAAGAAACAAAGTGGGTTAATCATTTTTGTTAAATAAATCAAGGTTTGGTATCATTTGAGTCGTGTTGTGGTCGTGTCTTGGCTAAATCCATGAGCCATGGTCAATAAAATGGAGTTGTCGAGTCAAGCTTTGGTCCTTGTGGTTATTTTATTGTTTGGTTATTATTTTGGTTCGGATTAAGGGCTTGATAAATCTGATTCGTGGCTGAGTTTTGGTATAGGGATTCGATTATTGTTGGTTGTGTTGAAATGGCAGCCGAGAGACCACTAGGGTCTGTTTGGTTGTTGGGTCATGGCCGAGGAGATAGAAGCCGAGACCACTAGGGTCTCGGCAAGGTTTCGATGTTGAGGTAATGTTATTAGTGATATTGTTGTGGTTTAGAACGACGGAGATAGGTTAAAGACGAGCCGTAGTCGGCCGTTATTGTTGGAGTATTGAATTGCGGCTATATATAAATTGTGGACATATGGTTATATTTATGATTGATGTCAGCCAAGTCGAGTCCCGCCGAGACTTTGTAGTCTCGTGCGGCCTCGACGAGCTAAAAGTGACTATTTGATTATCATTTAGACTATTAGTTTGACTTGTTGACCCGAGATAATTTAAACTCGGATGGTGACTCGAAACATAGAATAACTCGTAAAAATAATTATACTTGAACGTTTATTGACCCGTAAATATATATAAGTTAATTTGAAATATTAACTAACGAATGAAAATTTGTTAGTTAATATTTAAAAATTAACGATAAGTATTAAATGATGATACGTTATATAATATTTTCTAGTTAAAAGGAAATATTAAGCAACGTTAAAACGTTAATTAATATTTCTAATTAAAAAGAAGATGTTAAATGACAATAAAGACGTTATTTAATATTTGATGAAAACGATTTATGAAATGAGATAAAATTTAACGTGAACGAGTTATTAAATGTTTCGAGGGCATAGTTATCTAGAAATACCCTATATAGTTGAGATTAATATTTAATTAGTATCGAGTTACGGATCGGTTAACATGATTTAGTCTTTGGATTAATAAGTGAGTCGTTTATGTTTAGTCGTTCTTTTGTCGTGAGTTCACTTGAGTCAATGTTGTGTCCCCACTTCACAAACAATGATACCAAACACTAATATACGGATATAACAAGAAGATTTTGGAAATCAAAATGGGTTATACTTGGGAATAGTTGACTTTTAGAGATTTATACACTTTCAGATTAGATATTAAGTCAAGATTGTTATAATAGGTTGTGCCCGGTCCGAAGTGCCGTAACGTTCTAGCTGCCGTAATATCTTCTGTTGTGTTATTTACCGCTTGACTTACCAAGGTGAGTTCTCATAGCCCCACTTTTTATATGTTTTTCCTTGGGGGAAAATGGTACTCAATGCTTTTCAATTGTTTTCATGCTGTGACTAAATGTTTTCATGTTTTACTTCAGACAATTACGTGCGTTTGATTGCGATTATATGCTATGTGGTAGTCTATTTCTTAATGTGAGCAAGTATGCGCTACTGTTTAACTCCGTATGGAGCCGAAGCATAGGATAGTACTATCCGGGGTAGCTCCCCGCTATTATTTATTTTTGTGACAATCATGGCAGGTTCAGTTAGCGCTATTAAAACTTTCTTTTATTTTCATGCTATAATTGTTTATCTCTCTCACTATTGTCCTACTCAATATTATTCACAGCTTCGTGGTTTACTTTCAAACCTACGAGCTCACCAACTTTATGTTAACGTTTTCGAGTACCCATTTTCAGGTGTTAAGGGAGAAGTTGCACTAGAAGGTTGAGTATTGGCCTGGCCTAGCAAGACTTTAGTCAAGACCCTCCCGGGATATATCTTATGGAGTTGCATTTTGATATTTTCCTAGTGATGTTTGTTTGACTTTGAGACTTATGTTTAATATTTGGATCTTTGTACTTATTCCGGTTGTGGGAGTTTGTGACTATTATCCGTATGACGTTATGCATTTAGTATTTCTCTATTGTGACGCCTTGTGATCTTTACTAATAAGTCGTACCCCGTAAATGCCTTTCCGCTGCGCCATTTTTGGGCTGTGACAAATTGGTATCAGAGACTTGGTTATAGAGAATTAGGTGGTTTAACTTAGACTATAACCTAGGAACCCCATATAGTTTGCATTATAGGAACTACGTGTGTGATTATGCGTGCTGTATGACATGAAGTGACGATGATAAGTAAATGCAACATGATGCTATCTTAAAAACGCCTGGTGATGTGCGTTTTATTAGTGCAAGTTTTAAAATTTATAAACACGATTTATCCAATTATTTATTTAGCACATACGAGCAAGTATACTCGTCCGATGTAGTAAAGGTGGGTAAGTCGAGGTCGTCCCAAGAGACTAGGTTGCACTCAAGTGTTGTTTATTTGTTTAAGCAAGTAACAAGTTGGTGGTTATGATTGTCACGGATCAAACCACAATAATAATTAATCTAAACAATAAACGAGACAAGTTCTAATATAACCAAATATGATGAGAATTTCAATGATAAGAAACATGTGGAACTATAGCAACCACACTCTAGATAAACTATTCACCAATGTAAGTGAACAATTCCCAACTAAACATATATTATTCAACCGAACATAAGTCTTTAACAAACATGGTAATCATAAGCATCATGAAATATAAAAGTAACAAAGTTTACCCAAAGTATGAATTACAATAGGCAAAGGTAGTGACAATTCTTCCTTTAGGG
>LBNU01027924.1:58053-78703 GCA_014162995.1 Artemisia annua | reverse complement strand
TTCTTCGTACATGCATAAATCTTCGTTTATTGATCGTTTTTACGTCTTTTTCTGCATTTTCCTTACTTTGAGCTTCCATGAACCTAAAATACGAATTATGCTCAATTAAGTACCATAAGTTCATAAAAGTGACCATAAAATCCACAATAACGCGACTAAAAACATGTTAATTTTGAGCGTTATCACTTGGTCACCCTGCAGAACCAGTCCTAAATGTCTTAAAAGATACTTTGAAATTTGATTCTAAACAAAAACCTATGGTTTGTGAAATCTGTCATAGAGCCAAACAAACCAGAAAACCTTTTCCACATAGTGACTACATCACTAGTGCATTAGGTAACCTGGTTCATTTAGATCTATGGGGGCCATATAAAGTTCCTAGTTCTGAAGGTTTTAAGTATCTTTTGACCATTGTGGATGACTACACTAGAGCTGTTTGGGTGTATCTCATTAAAACCAAGGATGAAGTACCTCATTATATTAATGTGTTTTACAATCTGCTTGAAAATCAGTTCAATAAAAGAATTAAGGTTTTTAGAAGTGATAATGGGACTGAATTTGTAAATCAAACTGTTACCAAATTGTGTGTTGATAAAGGGATCACCCATCAGACCTCTTGTGCTTATACTCCACAGCAAAATGGCATTGCTAAAAGGAAACATAGGCATCTGTTGAATGTTGCTAGATCCCTTATGTTTCAGGGGGGAATTCCTTTGAAAATGCGGTCTGAATGTGTTCTAACTGCTACTTATCTTATTAACAGACTTCCCTCATCTGTGCTTAAAGGAAAATCTCCTTATGAGCTGATATATAATGAGAAACCTGTGGTTGATCACTTGAGAGTGTTTGGTTGTTTGTGTTTTGCTACTATTTTGAATGACTCTGATAAAATGAGTAGCAGGTCTGAAAAATGTGTTATGATAGGATATTCTAATGTCAAAAAAGGTTATAAGTTATATCGTCTTGATAACCATCAATTTGTATTCTCTAGGGATGTTCAATTCTATGAAAATGTGTTTCCTTTTAAGGGTTCTAACACTGATATGACTGATGCTACCTCTGAAAATGTTTTTCAAGACTTAAATCACTTAAACTTTTTTGACATGGAACATCCTGAGATACCCTATGATGATGAGAGTAGCCTGAATAGTGATTATAAATCACAAAGTGAAGGCAGCTGCTTTCCTTCATCTGGCAGAATTCCTATCACTGATCAAAACAGTGATAATGTTTTTGCCGATGAGGATGAGGTGGTTGCCACACTTGAAGAAAACAACAATTCTGAGGGTAATTTGAATCAAAATTCAAATCTAAATGCTCAGGTAGAAGTACCTTTGAGAAGGTCTTCTAGACCCTCTGTCTTTCCAAAAAACTATAATGACTTTGTTGTTGATTCTAAAGTTAAATATGGGCTTGAAAAATATGTTAGCTACTATAAATTGAACTCTGAAAATCTCTGTGTTACTACCCAACTTAACAAAATCAGTGAGCCAAAATCTTTCTTTGAAGCTTCTAAATCTCCTTACTGGATTGATGCTATGAATAATGAAATGGAAGCTTTAAATAAAAATGTTACTTATGAGATCACTGAGTTACCTCCTTGCAGGAAAGCTATAGGTAATAAGTGGGTTTGGAAAATTAAGTTTAAGTCTAATGGAGAAGTTGATAGATATAAAGCTAGACTTGTTGTCAAAGGTTGTAATCAAAAGGAAGGAGTTGATTTTGATGAAACTTTCTCTCCTGTTGTCAAAATGGTTACCATTAGATGCTTGTTTGTTGTTGCTATTCATAATAGTTGTCCTGTTTTTCAGCTTGATGTTAATAATGCTTTTCTATATGGTGATTTAGAGGAAACTGTGTATATGAAATTGCCTGAAGGTTATTTTTCTAAAGATGATACTAGAGTTTGTAAACTTAAGAAGTCCTTATATGGTTTAAAACAAGCTCCTAGGCAATGGAATGCTAAATTAACTGCTGCTCTCATTGAAAATGGCTTTAGTCAAAGTAAATCTGACTATTCTCTCTTTACTAAGTCTGCTAATAGGGTGTTTGTTGCTTTGCTGGTTTCTGTTGATGACATTATTATTACTGGCAATAGTGTTGATGAGATTGAAAAGTTTAAAGTCTTTCTTAATTCTAAGTTCATGATCAAGTACTTAGGAAAATTAAGGTATTTTCTTGGAAATGAAGTTAATGACATTGAAAATGGTATCTGTTTAAACCAAAGAAAATACTGCCTTGATTTATTATCTGAGTATGGTATGCTTGCTTGCAAACCTGCTAAAACACCTTTGCAATCTAAACTTGTCTTGTCTAATGAGCCTACTGAAAGTGATCATGTTCTTGATAACATCACTGACTATCAAAAACTTATGGGCAAACTGATTTACTTGACTAATACCAGACCTAATATTTCTTATGTTGTTCATTGTTTGAGTCAATTTATGCACTGTCCTCTTAAGTCTCACCTTAGAATTGCTTTCAAGATATTGAGATATCTCAAAGGATCTCCAGGTGTGGGTATTCAGATTAGTAAAGGATCAGGTATGACTCTTAAGGCTTATTCTGATGCTGACTGGGCAAAATATGTTGTTACCAGAAGATCTGTAACTGGTTATTGTGTTTTCTTGAATAACACTCTTGTCTCTTGGAAATCCGAGAAACAATCTACTCTTTCTAAATCATCAACTAAAGCAGAGTATAGAGCTCTTGCTTCAGTCACCAGTGAAGTAATTTGGATTTTAAAAGTTCTAAAGGATTAAAAATCTTGAAAATTTCCTTCCAGTCCCACTTCACTGTGATAGCAGTTCTGCAATCAAAATTGCAGCCAACCCTGTATTTCATGAAAGAACTAAACACCTTGAAATTGATTTACATTTTGTCAGGGAAATTTTTTTTAAAGGTGTGATTAAAACTGTTAAGGTGGATTCTGCAAATCAAATTGCAGATATCCTTACCAAAGGGTTAGACACATTACAACATAAAGAGATGACAAAAAATCTGGGCTTAATAGATATTGTTGAGGCAACATGATCAAGATCTCCTAATGTTTTGATAATGACAAATAAACCTTCGAAACACTTAAAACATCAAACGGTAGCCTAATTCGCAAAATTCCATGTCTGCTGCAGGCGCGCTGCCGGCGACTGTATGGAATTTGGCGAATTTTCAAAGTCGGCCTTCCCCTTACCCGACAAATGTGGATCTTTCAATTCAGGTATGAATATGTTATGTGCTTAATTGAGAACACTCGAAACGAGTTTTTGAGAACACTCGAAACGAGTTTTGAGATTAGAGAGATCCTATTTTTAAAGCACCCACTTTGGGAACAACGCCAACTCAAGTTTTCTAACACTTACCTCTAGCCAAGGCCTTTCTAAACTTAGGGAGCTTATATATTTCACGTAACAACACGTGAAAGCATCCATATGCTCATATCCCGTGCTTACGTCTTCTCTAATCACGTAACGGGTTTACTCCCTTATTGGTCAAACTAAGTCCAAGGTCACTTTGCGTAAATGCATCCTTTCCCACTTGGGTTATGCTTTACATATCGGCAAAGCACTTGACTTGTTTGCACCAAGGTGTTAGTTGAGAACGTCGAGTCGTGGAAAGTCACGAGATATGAAACTATGGATTCTCGACGTATTGTTACTTGAGTAAATAAGTAACTTATGATTTTTCTCATCCTATAATCTTAATTGTCAAATTTCTTTCTTCTTAATGACAATTAGATTATTTACTAATCTTCTCTTTATTTCATTCTTAATATTTTTTTAATTATCTTTTTCAACAAATTACCTCTTAACCCAAAACCACCTACACCAAAACCATTTCCTACAAAACCATCAAACCCAATACCATCAAACACAAAACCATTAAACTCAAAACCATCAAACCCAAAACCACCTTTCTCAAACCCTAAACCACTATTACCTCTTCCCCATACATTCTTACATATTCCCTTACATATTCCCTTACACACATTACCCTTTTGTACCTTTTTCCCCCTTACACAAACTCCCACACAATATTCCTTTCACTTTCCAACACACACCTTTACATTCAAATTACACACACTTCACTCACATATCTACCTTTACACACACTTACACATTTCATCCTTATACTCTCATATACAACTCATACCTATACCCATCACATCTATACAACTAACTCTTCACATACTCCCATACATCTCATTCAAAATACACACACTACTCATACCCATACACACACTAAAGTACACATCACATCTCCACCTCTTACACATTCTTACACATATTCTCACATACTCCCACACAAATTCAAACTACACACACTACAATTCAAATTTCACACACTACTCATATACCCACTTTACATTCAAATTACACACACTTCCCTCACAAACCTTCTTCACACACACTTACACATTCTACCCCTTACTTTCATACCTTAACCCTTTCTCTCCAAGCAAAGCATATTCCCTTTGGAATATTCCTTTGTAACCCAACCTTGGTTAACCTCCATCACCAACACCCAACTTTGGTTATCTCTTAACCTAACCAACATGATCACTTAAACCTTCTCAACCCAACCATGGTTAACTTTCTAACTTAACCCTTTCTTACTTAACCATGGTTATCCTCTAAACCTTCTAAACCCTCAACTCTAACCACAATTACACTTTAACCCTTCCCTTGTGGAATATACCATGGCATATTCTCTTCTTAATTATGCCATGTGAGGAATTACATTTACACCCCTTCCAAATTACCTTTTCTATCTCTTATACCCTTGGTAATTTGTTTTCTCTTTAACTACTTCACAAAATGTTTTTCAAATTGGCTATTTGAGTTGGTAAACCTTAGATTGATTAATGTTAAGGTTTAGTGTGAAGTACAATTGGGGGTTTAGCAAGGTTAGGTATTTAAAAGACCAACACCCAAGTTTTGGGAAAAATGTTACAGAGGTTCTGGCGCGTCACCCACGCGTTGACGCGTGGGCAGCGCGCCGGCCTCGGTAAATTTTTCCCAAGTTGGGTCTTGGCCTATAAATACCCAACCTTGCCTCTTGTATTCCTCACCCCTTGCCATTATTCTTTCTCTCTAGATTCTTTCTCTCTAAACACTCTCTAATCTCTCTATCTCTAATCTTGTGTTCTTGATTATCATACTAACATCTTTGAAAGAACACATCTCCTTGCAAGGGAACAATCACAAGAACTTAATCCACTCTTGTGATTGTGTCGAGGGTCTTCTTCTTATACCCTTTCTATTACAATCGAGTCTCTAGGTTAGGTTAGGACTTGGTTGAACAAACATTTATTCTATCATTCAATTGTTTGTAAGGGAAGTCTTGTGTCTTTGTGACCAAGCCTAGATCATTGGGGATCTAGTTGGGGTTTGATACTTCCGGGTGGAATTTTGGTAGTTGTCTTTGTGACACTTAGGTAAAGTCGAATCGTGAGATTCTTTTGGGTGGTTTCCGAGGGCGGAATACCGTTGGTGAGTAACTCCTTCTTTGTGAGCATCGATATTAGGGAATATCGGTGGAGTGAATTATAACGGTTTGTAATCCACCGAAAGGATTATACTAGTGAATAGTAGCGGAGTCGCGGATTCACAACTGGACGTACGGATGGTATAAACCCCCAATCCCGAACCAGTATATGTCGTGGTGTCTTTTACTCGCTTTATATACTTTGAATTGTGTGTGTGATAGTGGTTGTTCTTGACTAAACCACTTGGTGTTCTTCTTGGCTTAAAGTTTTTTTAAACATCTNTTGGAGTTCATATAACTTTTGGTCATAAGTTGTAATTGAATTAGCTCTATTTTGGCACTTAGGAGTAGTAATCTAGTAATTTTGAGCATTTTAAGGAAGTTTGATAAGTTTTGGACTCATAGTTCGGATTTAGAGGATTGAATCAGCATAGACAGGATTTTAGGGATAGATATAGGTTTAGTCTTATTTAGGTTCTTAAAGAGACTTAAAATGGTTTAATGCACTTGCTCAATATCTGGTACTTGGATTTTCATTGGTCATATTTCCGATTTCAACCCATTTCACCCTGATTGGCGGCAAATGGTCAACGAAAGTCAACCACTGATGTGGTCAAAAGGGTCAAGCCATTTGGGCCAAATCTCCCTGGAATATAGTGTTTTCCCGGGTCGTTATGTCCCAGCGAGGTGTGAAATGGTATTCGAAAACGACTTGTGATCGAGTGAGTTTGAATGAAAAAGGGAGAATAGTGATTACGCTAAGGAAATATAAAAGAGAATAGCTCAAATAAAAAATATCAACTAACACGTAAAACAAAGTTACCTAAAAACATATTAAAACTAAAGACGTACGTTTAAATTAACAATTAACGTAAACGTACAAAAATAAAAAGTGAAACGAGAGCAATAAAAATTCTACGGATGTGAAAATTACCTTTTTATAAACCTAATGATAAGAGAAAATTTTAGGAAAAAGAAAAATATTTTTTTACTTTTTATGTATTTATTAAAAACTAATTATTAACTATTTAATCTAATTTAAATTATTATAAATACTAAATGAATAGTAAGTGAGTGCAGGAAGCTAAGAAAAATATAAAAAGTGGAAGTGCTTATTAAATAAGCAGAAAATAAGCTGATAAGCTTATATAAGCTTAAAAGGAAAATCACTAGTATATAAATAACTAGGAGAAATAAAAACACTAAGATATGCTTGGGGGAGATGGTGCACGGGTTTGGTTTGAGTTTTGGCCTAATGAACCAGGAGGTCCCAAGTTCAAATCCCACAAGTGTCAGTTTTTCTTTTTTCTTTTTCTTTTTGATTTTTACTTTACCAAACTATTATAACACTAATATTAAACAACTTTTACAAAAGAAAACTTTTTAAAACACCAAATTAAGCTCCGTGGGAGCTTAATTCCACCACAGTTAAGCTTTTCAAGCCTATTTGATTTTTAGGAATGAAAAAGCTTGGAAATAAGCTACAAGCTACAAACCAAAGGATCAAATAAGTAAAAGCAAGTGAGATGAGTGTAAAATTAGCCAAAGAAAAGAGAAAAGCTCAATGAATAAGCTTATAAGCACAAATAAGCCAAAATCCCACACAGCTCACCAAAGCAGTCCCAATGGGCTTTTGCAGGCCTAAATTTAGCTTAATAGATAAGCTCAAAACCACAAAGTATGCTTGGAACTAGAAAGCAAGTACTACTAGCTTTCCAAAAAGTCCAGAAGCACATGATAAGCTCCACAGATGAGCTTACAAGAAGCTTATGAAGTTTGGTTCACTCGCACTGATTACTCAGTGTGTCTGAGTGACCATGATGATTTGAAGGCACCAAATAAGCACATGAATAAGCATATAACTGAAAAATAGGCACATGAAATTGAAGCTGGCACTATGGGGTTTGCAAAACAACAACAAGCTTAGTCTAAAACTCACTAGTGAACACTGTAGAAGCTTAAGAAAATGAGCTTATGAAACTGGTCCCTAGGTGCAAGGTAACTAAATGGCCAATCAGGCTACTTGGGGCTTGATTATTAATAAGCTAAAGGTTGCCAAAAGCCAATTTTCTTACTGATTCACATACACAAGCTACCAAATAACATAAATCAGCAAGAATTATCTATTTCCAGTTCATAATAAACCTTATGCATGATCTAAAAAATTTTCCCATTTTCACAGATATGCAATTTTGACTTTTCCACTTTTTTTATTTTATTTTATTTTATTTTTTTCAAATGTTGACTATTGTGAACTTTAATGATCCTAGGTTACTTAAAATGATGTTAAAAGCTAACATGAAATGAAATTAAGCTAACTTACTTACTTATGCTACTATATGATACCTTATGCAACTAAAATCCACATCAGTGTATGCAAAAATGAGATCAAGAGAGGATTTTGACTTTCTTACTGATAAACACTTGATTTTATGACTAGTTTACTCTATTAAGACCTATTGTGACTTGATACAACAGAAAACAACAACAAACACAACCTATATCACTTGAAGTTCAGTTAATCCAAACACTCCCATTTCCAACTGTTTTTGAAACAAATGAGTGATTTACTCCATACAACTGATTCATGATAACTTATTTTGATATAAGAAGCTATTTTGAGCATACAAACACCAGAGATAACAACGAATTCCTAAGAATCAAGGACATGCTATTTGGACAGTGAAAATGAGATTTATGAGCAACTATGAAATTTAATGAACAAGGACCAAATTTTAAGCAATTACATAACTAAGGTACACTGATTAAGCACAAATAACACAAAGATAAGCAATGACAAGCAAATGTACAGTAAAAAAGCTGAAATTGTAAATATGCTTACAATTACTTCCAAGCTGAGAACTTATGAACCAAGGAACAAAATCACATTCCTATCACTCCCCTTGGAGTTCTAAACCAGGGCTGTCCAATATGCATCATTCTTCTTGCTTCTTTCTCTTTCTCTTCTGATTTTTTATTTTTCAATTATTTTCTTGATTTTTAAGTATTTTTAGTTTTTAACTAGAAACTAATTAATATGTTTTGGAAACTTATAAAAAACTTATAAAAGACTTCTATTAGCTTAAATGATCACTAAACAACAACTGTCAACAACATTAGAGTTCAAAGGAAATTTCACTAAATTATGCAAAAACTGAATTTGCCAAAGAAAAAAACTGAAATTAAGATTAAAGATAGTTAAAAGTACACTGAAGATGTTGAATACAAGTCTTTTAATAATTACAACTGAAAGGTAAATTTACACCAAGTCTACACTAACTAGCTACCACTTCTTCTTCTGTCTTCTTCTTCCCTTTATAATGACTTTTAGGGTTCCTTGCAGTCCTCTGTGTCTTTCTCATCAATAATCTGAGTCGTAGGTTCTCTGAAACTCATCCTAGCCTTTAAAAGTGACTTTGGCACCAAAAAGAGTAGATAAGCAATTGGGTCTGTTTATGTGTTGCAGGTGGGCATTTAATGCTTGGGTGTGTGTAGGGGATAGGTAGGGGTGGTCGAGTGGCAGAGGTCGGCGGTGGAGGCAAGTGGGGGTGGTGAAACCACCTGGTTTTGGCGGTGGAGGCAAGTGGGGGTGGTGAAACCACCTGGTTTTGGTGGTCAGTGGTATGGGAGAAAGGAGAGGGAAAGGGTGTTTGACCCTCGTATTTGACCGGGTAGTTAGTAACTGGGTTTGTTTTGGGCTTAGGTAAAATGGGCCAAGGGGTAAGGTTTAGTGTAAATGGGGTATTGTTGGGTTAATGTTTTGGGTGGGTTTATTTATGGGCTAAGTTAAATAAGATGATCCGTTTGGTTGTGTAGTATTTTAAGCTAGGGACCAAAAGTGTAAAAACTGAAAGTTTAGGGGCCTGATTTGGTAAGTTTCCAAAATTAATCAAAGGGACTTTATTTGCCAAGTTTGAATAGTATAGAGACCNATGGGCCAAGGGGTAAGGTTTAGTGTAAATGGGGTATTGTTGGGTTAATGTTTTGGGTGGGTTTATTTATGGGCTAAGTTAAATAAGATGATCCGTTTGGTTGTGTAGTATTTTAAGCTAGGGACCAAAAGTGTAAAAACTGAAAGTTTAGGGGCCTGATTTGGTAAGTTTCCAAAATTAATCAAAGGGACTTTATTTGCCAAGTTTGAATAGTATAGAGACCATGAATGATAATTTTCCAAAATTGAACTCTAGGGACTAAATCTGCCAAACTTGAAACTTCAGGGACCAAACTTGTAAATTCTCCAAACTTTTCACCCAAGGACCATTTTTGCCAAATTTCAATAACACAAGGACCATGATTGATAATTTCCAAAATTTTAATCCCAGGGACCATTTTTGACAATCTTGCAAAGTTCAGGGACCAATTTTGTAAATTTTTGAAACTTTTCACCCAGGGACCAATTGTGACAACTTGTGACTTTCAAAGGACTTTGGTTGACTTTTTTTCCAAAACAAATGCTCATGGACTGATTTTGTCATGTTTTTAAAGTTGAGTGACTGAAACTACAAATTATGCAAACTTTGTTTGTTTTTCATCTGTTTTCAATCATTTTGTACCTGGAACATATAAAACACAATCCTGGGATATTTTCTGTATTTTGATGCATTTCTGAGTGTTTCTAAATGTTTTTGCAGTTCAGATAAGACAAAAATGATGAGTATTTACACACTCATCAATCCCCCACACTAAAATATTGCTAGTCCGTAGCAATCTTTTATGAAAATTTAATGGATTTGATGTCTCTTTACCAAAAGCCATTACTTCTGGAGTAGCCAAATGTTTTAGTATGATACTTTGGTTCATTGATAACCAAATGATTGTGAGCAAACCATCAGCTGTCAACGGATTTGATTTGTCTTTACCAAAAGCCGTTTGCTTTTGGACTAGCCAGTCCTTATGTGGGTTAGACATGGTGGACTGATAACCATTTGTTGTGTTAGTGCAAAGCACTTCCACTAAGCAATTTTTTTTTAATTTTGGTCAAAACGGGGGTACTAGGGTACTAGAAGGTACTCATGTGATCAAATTCGCCAGAATTCCCCCTCACACTTAGAATTGAATATTGCCCTCAATATTCAAAGTCCCGGCTATTATGTTGATTCTTTGAACGTAAAAAGATAACATTACTAGCTAAGTGTACGAAGGAAATCTTTTTTCACAAAAAGGTTATATAAGTTATCCCTGGATAAACGTTAGCAAAAGGATTGGATATTAAGCGGCTGGATTGAAAACAGGTGCGTCAATCATCACGAACCAAGGGAAACCTGAAAACATGAGCAAACATGACAAGGCAAACAGCAGAGGAAACTCCCCTACACTTAGTTGTTAGAAAATAGAAAGAAGTTAGAAAGATGGGTTAAAACCTATGTAATGCTAATGTTTTTGTTTACCGAGTCACTAGCCTGACTCGACCCCGAATTCATTGGTTCGTGGGGAAGCAAGTGGAAGAGACAATCTCTGATGTGTGCTATTTTACACATACTTTTGACCTTAGTTTAAGTGTGTAAAAGACCAAAAACTAACGTGAAACGCCAAAGATATAGTGTTTTTGTGTTTGTGACCGTGCAGGAAAGGATATTGCATAAATGGCATGAAAAACAACCAAAAAGCCCTAAACGAGCACGAGATTTGGAAAAGAGTCAAGAAGCCGAGTCAACGATGAAATTTGCTTAAGTAAAGCCCGTGACGATGTTTTCATTACTTAAAAGCTCATGAATATGAAAGAGACACGTAATCGAAGATTAAAGATGATTATCATATATAAGCTTCCCAAATTCGAGCAAGTGGTCACTTTTATATCATTGAAGACTTTTTGAAGACTCGTCAACATATTTCCTCAAGATTACAAGGACTAAAGTTTACTTTTTAGAAGTCGTTTAGTAGTGTAATAGAAGTTTATGTGTCATTTCATAAATAATATGAGTTGAAGGGGGCTAGATGTAAAAGGAATCCACCATGGATCCCTTAAATACCACCCTTAAGCTTCATTTAGAAGCTAGTCTTCAATTTATTTTTAGTCTTCATTATGTTTTAAATTTTATGTCATTTAATTTACTTGTCTTTAATTTCATGTAAGTTTTACTTTAATGCACTTTTAATTTTCATGTCTTAATTTACTTATTGTCATTTAATCTTTATTGTCTTAATCTTTACAAGTTCTTTCTTAATCTTTACAAGCTTTTATAAATTTCTTTACCACTTTTGCATGGTTTTTATTTGAGTCGCATAAAATAGCTTATGGGTTAGGGCTTGCAAAATAAGTCGTGGCTTATTTGCTTATTTTTAAGCTTATTTTAGTGTCTAAACGTATTTTTATTAAGTTTTCATAAGTTTTATTTACTTTTTATAAAATTTTTGTCACGTTAAAAAAGTCCAAGTAAAAATTTTAGGGTTTAGCGAGTTTGTATTTTTTTTCTTAGCGAGTATGTTTTTTTTTAGGGTTTAGCGAGTATTGTTTAAGATAGCGAGTATGGTTTTCTTTTCATGTGTCCAGCGAGTATCATGTTTGTGTTCTAGCGAGTATGGTTTAGCAATATATAGCGAGTATCGAATTTCAAAGTCTAGCGAGTATGCTTTTTATTTGTAGCGAGTATGAGGTCCTTAGGCTAGCGAGTTTGAACCTAACCTAGCGAGTATTAAATTTTCCTAGCGAGTTTGGTGTATTTGTTTTAGCGAGTCTTAGTTTTTCTTGTGTCGTGTCTTGTTTATTTCTAAAGCCGAGCTAGGCTTATTTTTACNAATTCAATCTAAAAACCAAAAACATTTTACTTACTTATTTCATTTTCATTTCTTTCTTTCTTTTATTTCTTTTCACGTTTATGTTTTCTTTTCTCGTTTATTTTAGTTCTTTTATCTCCCTCAACGTTTATGATTTCTTTTCTTATTTACTTTTAGCTTCTTTAAACACGTTCTACTTTCATTAAGTTTTACATAAAGTTTCATAGTTTAAACCAACAAACAAATCATCTTTAAACCCATTCACATCACATAACTCACGGTTTTGAACGACGAGATCCATTCAACCCTCGTTGGGACTACGACCCGTGGTTTACAAGCTTCACCGCTTAGTCTACCGCGATCAATCTCCATCGGACTTTCATTCCAGATGTTTGGATAAACATTGAAGTATGTGAAAGTTCTACACCGATGAGATATACCCGGCTTAAGATAGTAGAAACTATAAGCGGTGATGCCGGGGTCAAAGATGGTATCCTCACTCCCGAAGGAGTGACGGAGAAGAGAAGTCACATCAAATGTGAGAAACAGAAAGAAGGTCATGATAACAATCATGACAAGATCATCATCTTCAAAAGGAGACTTCATAATTTCCATATGATGAGTCTCATCTTTTAAGCTCATTTGATCCAGAAATGTCCCAGGTGGGAGGGTCGGGATTTTGTCATCAAGCAAATTCTCATGATTGAGAATGCCTCCCCCGGGTCACACAAAGCATCTTTGTCTAGATCAAAGTAGAAATGATCATACTCCGGAGAAGATATGACGTGAGTGAGTTCACCAGAGAACTCCTCATGATCAAGATCAAAGGTAAACGAATCATACTCCCGAAGAGAAAGATAAGCATGAGTAGTGGTACTGCCACTACTCGTCTCTTCCATGAAATCAAAACTGAATGATTCGTAAGTCGGGAGAGAATACTTGGGATGAGAAGTGGGATTGCCACTTAATGATTCGATCTTAGAAATGAGATGATTGATATTCAATAATTTTTCACGAAGAGCTTCATCTTGTATTTCCGTATCAATATCCTCATCATTCTCTTCCTCTAAGCTAATGAGCTCAGAAGGTAACTCGTCCACAAAATCGATGTTTCTACAAGATAAAGAATGATCAGTGTCGTCAGAATCGGCGAACATCTCATCATGATCGTTTGAATTGTCAACAGGAGGTAAATCACACTCCTTTGCCGTATAATAAGTATATTTTTAAAAATTAGGTAAAGAATCCTTGAGCTCGGGCTCAGGAGGATCTAACGGCTTATCATAAACATCCATTGGGGGAAGAGAAAGAGATGGTTCATCGGATATCATCTTTTCAAGTAAAGGGATGTCTCCCCCCACACTACATTCTTCATTCTTTGGTGAGATTGGATCATCCTCGAGCTCTCCCATAGTGATATTACTTCCCTCAATCGGTTTGAGAGAAGGGGAAGAGTCGGGAATGATTGGTTCAGAAGGTGGAGTGGGATTGCCACTCGGAGATTGAACGATATCTTCTTCAAAAGGTTCATCCTCGTCACTCTCATCGGAGTATGAAAAGTAACTAGTGTTAGGATGACCTAGTCCTTGTTGGCAATACTGATTTATATAACTTTTGTGATTGCCAAGGACCTCAATTTGTGCAATCTTTGCGGGAACGTAATCGGAATGATGAGCACTCAAATCAGTGGTAGAGTGATAATGAACTCCAGTATCCCAATGGTAGTGATGATGTGTCATATTCTCGATTAAATCATAAGCTTCTTGTGGAGTTTTCCGCATGAGATTGCCACCGGCAGCCAACATGATTTTGTCTCGATCAATCGGAGTTATACCATGATAAAAGGTTAGGATTTGATCAAGAAGCAAAATTTTGTGATCAGGACATTTCCGTAAGAATGATTTGAATCTTTCCCAAGCTTCAAATACGGATTCCATGGGCAATTGTCGAAAATTCAGAATGTCTTTCCTAAGCTGCACCGTTTTAGAATGTGGAAAGTATTTTGATAGAAACTTGAGGAACATCTCTTCCCAAGTATGAATTGAGTGGGTTTTAAGAGCATAAAACCAAGATTCAGCGTGGTGGGAAAAAGAGAATGAAAATAGATTCAAACGAATGCTATATTGAGAAACTCCTTTTTGTTTCATGGATTGAGTGATAGATATGAACTTGTTTAGGTGCTCGTTTGGATCCTCATCTCGAAATCCGTGAAATTGGCAATGTTGCCGGATCAGTCGAACCATATGATTTTTCAATTTGAAATTGGTTCCTGGAACTGATGTTGGAGTGATCGGTCCTCCTCTACCGTCAAGTGTTGGATTGTAGAAATCCTCCATGGTCCGACGACCATGGGGATGAGATGGTGAGAAATCGATCATTGTGGAGAATTAAACAATGAGAGGGGGAAAAGAGAAGAATTAAACATTTTAAGAGGATAACGAAGATTCTTTTTCGATTTTTATGACGGGAAAATAGTTCAAGATAAAACGGGTACGTATGCACTAAAAACAGAACCAATTAAAACAAGACCGAGGCAAAACAACAGAGAACTTAAACCAATAATCACAATATGAATGGCTTCTTTAAAAAAGGTACACCAATTCACAAGGATACAAAGGCTAGTTTTAATCTTTAGTTTGGGAACTTATTAATGGTCATACCCCCAGTTAGGTAGTATTCTGTCTTGGTTCTCGATGGTATATTTTATGTATTTATTAACAAGGAAGCAGCAAATGTTTTTGGCTTTTTGTGGGTGTGTGTGAAAAAACTTTTGGAAATATTTTTGGAATCGATTCGTTAACCGAAATCGTTCCTTTAAGATTACTCGCAGGGTGGCGGAAGAGAAGAATGGATCTCTTTTCAGTTTCCAATTTAATGTCAGAACTTTCATATTCCACCTGTATAGGTTGTAATCTTAAAGAAAACGAAGTAATTTAACTTCACGATTTGTTTTGTTGTTTTTGATTTTTTTGGTGTTGTTAACACTTTAGCAAAAGTGTTAATGACTTTTTTTTTCTGATATGATTAAGATTTTTACAAAAATTTACAAAGTGGTGAAATTTGTACAAGGAGGGTTTTGAAAATCACTAAACTTAACGTTTTTGAAAACACGCAACAACCTCCCCGGCAGCGGCGCCAAAATTTGATTGGCGGCAAATGGTCAACGCAAGTCAACCACGGATGTGGTCAAGAGGGTCAAGCCATTTGGTCCAAATCTCCCTGGAATACAGTGTTTTCCCGGGTCATTATGTCCCAGCGAGGTGTGAAATGGTATTCGAAAACGATTTGTGATCGAGTGATTTTGAATAGAAAAGGGATAATAGTGATTACGCTAAGGAAATATAAAAGAGAATAGCTCAAATAAAAAATATCAACTAACACGTAAAACAAAGTTACCTAAAAACATATTAAAACTGAAAATGTACGTTTAAATTAACAATTAACGTAAACGTACAAAAATAAAAAGTGAAACGAGAGCAATAAAAATCCTACGGATGTGAAAATTACTTTTTTATAAACCTAATGATAAGAGAAAATTTTAGGAAAAAGAAAAATATTTTTTTACTTTTTATGTATTTATTAAAAACTAATTATTAACTATTTAATCTAATTTAAATTATCATAAATACTAAATGAATAGTAATAATTATCAAACTTTTTATAAAAATACTAAGTGAGTGCAGGAAGCTAAGAAAAATATAAAAAGTGGAAGTGCTTATTAAATAAGCAGAAAATAAGCTGATAAGCTTATATAAGCTTAAAAGGAAAATCACTAGTATATAAATAACTAGGAGAAATAAAAACACTAAGATATGCTTGGGGGAGATGGTGCACGGGTTTGGTTTGAGTTTTGGCCTAATGAACCAGGAGGTCCCAAGTTCAAATCCCACAAGTGACAGTTTTTCTTTTTTATTTCTCTTTTTGATTTTTACTTTACAAAATTATTATAACACTAATATTAAACAACTTTTACAAAAGAAAACTTTTTAAAACACCAAATTAAGCTCTGTGGGCACCACAGTTAAGCTTTTCAAGCCTATTTAATTTTTAGAAATGAAAAAGCTTGGAAATAAGCTACAAACCAGGGATTAAATAAGTAAAAGCAAGTGAGATGAGTGTAAAATTAGCCAAAGAAAAGAGAAAAGCTCAATGAATAAGCTTATAAGCAAAAATAAGCCAAAATCCCACACTGCTCACCAAAGCAGTCCCAATGGGCTTTTGTAGGCCTAAATTTAGCTTAATAGATAAGCTCAAAATAACAAAGTAAGCTTGGAACTAGAAAGCTAGTACTACTAGCTTTCCAAAAAGTCCAGAAGCACAGGATAAGCTCCACAGATGAGCTTACAAGAAGCTTATGAAGTTTGATTCACTCACATTGATTACTCAGTGTGTCTGTGTGACCATGATGATTTGAAGGCACCAAATAAGCACATGAATAAGCATATAACAGAAAAATAGGCACATGAAATTGAAGCTGGCACTATGGGGTTTGCAAAACAACAACAAGCTTAGTCTAAAACTCACTAGTGAACACTGTAGAAGCTTCAGAAAATGAGCTTATGAAACTGGTCCCTAGGTGCAGGGCAACTAAATGGCCAATCAGGCTACTTGGGGCTTGATTATTAATAAGCTAAAGGTTGCCAAAAGCCAATTTTCTTAATGATTCACATACACAAGCTACCAAATAACATAAATCAGCAAGAATTATCTATTTCCAGTTCATAATAAACCTTATGCATGATCTAAAAAATTTTCCCATTTTCACAGATATGCAATTTTAACTTTTCCACTTTTTTTATTTTATTTTATTTTATTTTTTTCAAATGTTGACTATTGTGAACTTTAATGATCCTAGGTTACTTAAAATGATGTTAAAAGCTAACATGAAATGAAATTAAGCTAACTTACTTACTTATGCTACTATATGATACCTTATGCAACTAAAATCCACATCAGTGTATGCAAAAATGAGATCAAGAGAGGATTTTGACTTTCTTACTGATAAACACTTGATTTTATGACTAGTTTACTCTATTAAGACCTATTGTGACTTGATTGGATTGATGGGGGATGATGAGAAGTGTGCATCAAGAGGTGTTAATGGTGATAATGAAGGAGTTATGTCATGAGTTGTGTTGTCAATGGTAGGTTGTGGTGGTGGAACTCTTGGTGGAGGAGACAAGTGGGTGTTTATGTAGTCATTTATGTATGAGGTTGATGGTATGGAAGAAGTGGAGGTTCCATTTGTTGATGGTGTTTTGGAAGGTGCATTTGGTGCACTAGGAGATGAGCATTGAGGTGGTGGTGATGGAGTGGTGTTGTCTTCATTGGTGAGATCAATGAAGAGTTGTTTTGGTGGAATAATGACAAGTTTTTGTTTCTTGGCATTGTTTGAGGTTGTGGTTCTTGGTGATGACATGGTGGAAGGATGAAATTTGATGAAGGTTGAGGATGATGGAGTGTGAATTAAACATGCATGGGGATTATATAGTATGACAACATGTTTAGAAATGGAATTAATTTGAAAATAAGTGGTTAGATTCCAAAATCAGTTTAGTTTTAAAGGGAAATGGTAGCTGAGACTAGCAAAAGGAGTCACAAGTTGCAAAAGAAAACAGTAGAAAATATTGTATGGGTGGCCGGCCCCCTTAAATACAGGTCGGTCCCGTTAAATTTAAGGGGGTCGCCCCTTATGAATTAAGGGGGCCGCCCATCTGACGACCCAAAAAAAACAAAAAATTTCAAAATTTTTCTGGAAATTAGTATCCCACTCACCACAGATGCGTGACACGTGTAATCCACTAACTCAGATCGTATGGCTAGGAAATGAAACGGTACAAGACACGTGGATAGCCTCCTCATTTACCGAGGCATTTTCGGTGACTTTTTATGACTAGGTACATGGTACGTGTATTTAGGCGGTTAAAATTTGAGGTTTTCCCGCGAACGCGTCTGGAATATTTTTTGATACGGTTTTAGTCTATTATCCGCAGGTTTTACCTTGCGCATACTAGACTGGGGGGACATGATGACGTATAGTCTATACTCGGGTCACGAACCCGAGCATTAGACATCACTAACATTTAAGCCCACTACGTGTGGGCTACTATGATAACGGTTTGGGCTCACGAGGCCNGTTTTAGTCTATTATCCGCAGGTTTTACCTTGCGCATACTAGACTGGGGGGACATGATGACGTATAGTCTATACTCGGGTCACGAACCCGAGCATTAGACATCACTAACATTTAAGCCCACTACGTGTGGGCTACTATGATAACGGTTTGGGCTCACGAGGCCCAAACCCAAAGTTATTTATGGATTAGATATAGGATATCTCCTAATAAGGAGATATATATCGAGTATCCGATATCGGTGGATACACCGAAGAGTGAGGAACACGAAACGTTATCAGTTTCGTATGTATATATATAGGGCATCATAGCTCTCGTCAGAGGTACGACTTACAACCCTAATTCTTCACATAACCATAAATCGATTACTTACTCTCACGCCGGAGGATAATCGTTGGAGACAATCCCACGATAAGCCTAACGGTGTTCGTTTGCTCTCTTAGTGCTCAGGTCTCAAACATTAAGATCTAATTGGTACGAGAACAGGAACCCAAACAAGGAACGCCCAACTTTTGTATCAACACTGAACATAGTAGTAATCACGCAGGCCCGTGGTTACCACTGTGGTTCACATTTCCATATCTACGTCAACTCAACTTTATTTCTCTACAGCCTTTTTCATGAGGAATTTAGCGTAATGATGATCACGATCAGCATTTCGCTAATATCTCAGATCGGGGGACAATTTTGTGTTTTATTTATTTTTATTTTTTTAAACACTAAAATTAAAATTGCATTAATTACTAAAAAAACATTACATTAATAATTTAAAAAAAAGCATTATAATATAAGATTTGTTCAATGTCAAATATGTTCCACCATATTGGCTTTAAGGTTTAGATGTGTTTTTTCGTTGACTAAATCTTAACTACTTGTAACGTTTCTTTATGCGTTCATACGAAATCATTATCATGATGTTACTCCTCTGGATAAAAGGCGGAGAGATTGCCATCCCTTTGTCTTTTATAATCATATTATTTAATATGGTGTGTGTGTACATTATATCCGTTATTTTCTTTAGTAACATCGACCATGCGGAATTTTTATTATAGCCTACTTTTTTGTTAGCACGTCAAACGCTCGTTTCACATCTTTTCTTGTTGCTTCATTAGTTTTCTTATATCTTATTCGCTTCGTATCACTCGAGCATTGCTGTTAAATAGACTTAAAAAGAAACTAACGTAAAACCCCGCGCTCCGTGACATAGTGCGGGTAGAATATCCTCATTATTGTAAGAAACCATATCGACATGTCACACCAACCTCCTGAAGAAAAAAAGTTGCTTTACCCAGTTTGAATATGTGTGTCAGTAGATTCAGACCCCATGGTCCTATATTAGTCTGCCTAAAAGTCAAAAACCACGGTTACTACAAAAGAAGGCGATACGCAAGTATAAATGGCATTATAATATTATTTATATTGTTATTATTATTATTATTATAAACGTAAAAAATAAATAAAGTAAACTAGACAAATACTCACGTAAACCTATGATATATATCGGCAAATAATTATACTTGCGAACTTGTGATTTTTGTGTGACTCTTGATTAAACACATATGGTTTAAATTTGTAGTCATTCTTTATAATATTATTTATATTGTGATAAAAAAAGCTTTCATTCAAAATTGGTAAACCATGTAGTTGGGCTTAGAAATTAAAAACCATGTCTTATTAAAAAGTTCTTTTTTTCTATTAAAAAGTTTTCATTCAAATTATAAATCGCGTAGCTGTTTTTTTCTTCTGTTTTTTGTTTTTTTTTTCTTTAGTTTACATTGTTTGTCTAAGTTGCCATTTAAGATTAAAGTAAAATAAGCATTAAGAGTATTAATAAAAGGGTATTTAAAAAAATAAAAAAATAAAAAAACACTTTACTCATTTTAAGCCCTTTTAAGTTTTCAAGATTAAGCATAAATGATTTATAAGTAGTCTAGATAATGTAAGCAAAATTAATTTGAATAAGAAACTATAAGCAAAATTATACTCCGTATTTGAATAAGAAACTACGTAGTATTGAACAATTGAAATGTACTAAGGGTTTGTTTGACAAAATATTGTGATTTAGCACTGAATGAATAAAAGAGACCGAATGATTTACAGGTGCTGAATGAAGGTGATTCTGAATAAAAATGAGTGTTTGATATTTGTTCTGAATAACTACCCTGAAGCATAGTATATTTCCATTTTAACCTATTATATAATCTAGTAAGGGAATATACTTTTTGTTAAATGTTAAAAGTTCATATTAGTTATAGTGTAAATAAAAAGGGTTGGTGACATTAAATAGCCATATATTTTCTCAAGCTTATGCATTTTTTT
>LBNU01027924.1:0-20724 GCA_014162995.1 Artemisia annua | reverse complement strand
AAGTAGAAAAAGAAAATAATCTTCAAATCTTCAAAATAAAATCTTCATCTTCATTAATATTAAACTAAAAGGTTGATTATAATAAGCATTTGAATTAAACTATTATATTACAATAATAAGCTAACCTACCACCATAATCTAATACTACTACTCTCTATTTTTCTACTCCCTAAATTACTCCTATTCTGCACTAATTCTCTACTCTCTAATGTGTGTATGTGTGTGATAATCCGGATGGCTTTTATAGCTGAAAGGGGATGAATCTGGCCTTCAAAGCACCGAGATTCATAATCAATTTGGTCCACTCATTCTGAGTCTCGAATCTTCCAAACAACTAGTCCTCTTAACAACAAAAATTGACTGCACTATAAGATGAAAATTTCAACATTATTTACACAAAAATTATCAACACATTTCACAAACACGTCAATAGATTACATAAACCAAAAAAAAAAAAGTCACATATAACCTTTTTCTTACAAGAAAATAGAAATATAATTCTTAAACTAAATTTGATTATATCTAAATCTGCATCTGCTAGTAGGTTAATTTTTAAACATACATACAAAACAACTCTTATTTTAGTCCAAAAAGGTAATATCATTTACGACAAGTTATGTTGTCAGTTTTTAAGTCAAGATTACACAATTGAGAAGTTATGTCAAACACGGGTGTATTCATTAGGCTGGACACAATCGTGACCCAATTTGCATCATCATTCCGGCTGCCACCTCAGCTTTCTCTCTCTTCAACCCATTTTCACCTCTCTCCCCACACTCGTGACCCATATTGCATCATCATTTATTTAAAACACAAATTGCAACGTTAAAATGACAGAAAATAAAGAGACATGCATGTTTTGGATTCGGTCATTGGACCAACCGATTTGATTTTTGGAGCTCGGCGACCGAATTCCCACAAAGGGGATGACCGAATTGGAAATCGGTCGTGCATGCATTCGACCGAATGTTTTTCGGCCCTTAGTGGCTAGCCTTATAGTATATATGTTTACCACTTAATAAAATATATTGTATTATATAACACATGCATTAAATGTATTACGGAGTAATTTATAATGAGGTTCAAGAATTAAGATATCTGTCACGTGGACATGAAATAGGTCTCCACTATTTTTGAAATGAAACATAAATTTTTCATCTTATTTATATTTTATTCATAAACTCACAATCATGGATGACCTTATAATTTATAAAAGCTTTTATATTAAGAAACAAAACTTATATTTTAAGCTAACTTATTTTAAAAGTTGAAAATCTTCGTAAGCTCATATATACAAACACAAGCCTAGAAATTACGGAGTACTTATATGTAGCCATTGTTTTTGGCAATGACAATTCTAAGTGTAGAGCGAATAACAAACCTTTTAAAATCATAATATCCAATATAATCATGACTCACAAGATTAACTAGCCTAGTGTATAAAGTTATAAACACGTCGAGTGCTTTGTTCTCTTCATATATAAGCCTTTGTTTAACACATTTATTTTTAACTAATAGCATATTGTCTCCTTAGCAGGTTAGCATGATGTTATTATATAGGGGTGGCCGGGTGGGCAAAATGGTAATATAGTTCATCAGTTCATAAACAGGTCAAGACGAATCATTCTGGGTATAGGTTGGACTTTGGAGTGAATCTAACGAAAAAAAAAATTATCTTTATTTTCTAAAGAATAATGTGTAGCATGATTATTGAGAGCTCAGGTTTTTCGATGGTTATCTAAGTTTTCGTATGCTCGAGTTAATGTTGTCTTCTTGAACTCACGGCTTCGCACTAAGAGAAAAAGATCTGAACTTTTTTTTTTTTTCACTTGCGAGACTCGAACCGGGTAAAACCCCTCCCCAAGTTCGAGAATGAACTCAGGTGACCAATTGATATTAGAAGCCAAATGTGTTGTCAATTTTTATATAGTTAAATTTAGAAACTAATATTATGTGTGTTTGATTGAGTGGAGGTAATTTATACAAAATCATTTTAATGTTATGTGCACTTTTGGTCCCGTTGGACGTAGCGCTTAGTAGCACACTATAGTTGAGCTCAAGCGTTTTTACTTGGAGATTGTCTTAAAACTCAAGCGTTTTAGTCCATTTTGACATGGAGATTGTATTATAACTTAAGCATTTAATCAATAGTCGGCAATATACAACGACATTTTATAACAGCAAACAATTATAGTTTTGATATTGCGGTTAAGTGTTTAATGTAAAGTTTATATATATAACATAAAACAATCAAAATATAACTGAGAAATGTTGTAACATGTGATAATTCGACTCAAAAAACAATTCTTAAACTGTATAAAATATTTGAAAATGAAACATTGTATCAATTTGGAAATATGATATCTTGTATGAAAGTTACCTCTTTTATTAGAAACTACATTAAAAAAAAACATGTCAAAAATTGTTATGTATATTTTACAAATTTTTCGTAAGAACATTTTTAAGGCAATTATTTTATTAAGGTAATTATTTGAATTTTTATATGTGAAAGTAGACAAAAGTATTGAGATTTAAGTTTAAAATAGTATTTTGGGGGTTGAACAGATATTTATTTATAAGTTTTTTAAATTACAAGCAAAACCAATTTTGATTTAGACGTAGTAAAGATAAAGATATATAGTTAAGATAATATCTCTACTCCTTATAATATAGAGTTTTTTCCATCCTATAAGGATTTTAAAAAGTATTTCTCAAACCAAAGGAGTTTTAAACTTATTAACTAAACCAATTTAATTGTTTATTTAGGAAAGCATTAATTAACCAAATCAATTTATTTAACTGCACCTTTACTTTAACATATTTGCAATTGTCAACAATAACTTTAGATCCTGATGTGTATGAACTAAATAGATAGTAAATCCATTTTTTACAACGCATCTCTTGTATAAGCAATTCAGGATATAAAGCTTTCTTGGATTGACAACTATGATGGTTTAATGTAACAAATTTTGAAACATGTATTGCAATTATCATATCCATAGCACCTCTACTTAAGACATAAAGTAGTCTATTGTAGATATGCATCTCAGATCACACCACTCACACACAAGCTTATGCGTAATTGGCACTCTCAAAGTACAGCTTAAAGCATCAAAACTTGCTATAATGAGTAAAAAAGTAGCAATATAAATTAATGATTACACAAAGAAGCAAAGTGGCAACATAACTGATTTATCCTTAATGAGTAGCATAGCTAGAAATCAGTTATTCCATAGAAGTAAACAAAAGAATCCATTCAAAAAGAAAAAAAAAAATCGAGCAGGTGGTGTCTGAATAACAGTAAACATAAAACCAACACAATGACTCGATTCATTGACCAAAAAGAAAACCAAGCCAGCAGCAACATGTCCTCTATGAGTCCAATCGCAATGCTCCTATCAACAGATACATGTTAGCACAAACACAACTTTATGTGGGATGCATAACTAAAAATTAAAAGAAAATTCCAGTTCGATATACCTTGATAATACACTAGTTGGGAAGTCGTTTAGGCTTAGAAGGACATGTTTTCTCATTATGGCCATTATTTTTGCATATTCCACAAAGGTTTCTTTTTTTCCCTTCTTTGATGTCCATTCCATTTCGTATCCTAGTTGAACGAGGACGGCCACTTGCCTTCCGTTTTGAGTCTGGATTTGGAAGCAGTTGAGGTAGAGATGATTCTGGCCAATACGCTTCATGAGGAAGTGGAGAAAACTCATATGCCCAAGTAGCGGAATACTCTACAATTGAGTAACATCTATGAACATATTGCCAAGTATTCAAAGAAAGATTGGCGCATGCACTTAAGACGTGAGAGCAAGGATACTTAAATACTTCCCACTTACCACATGTGCATGTATTGTTTTCTAAATTAACTACTTGCACATTTCGTTTCTTGAGAGTTATCACCTCAAATATTCCTTTTTCTCTATTAAAAGATCTCAAGGAATGTGCACTAGCTTTTGACGTTGATGCTGCTAGTTTCGCAACAACATGGGGAGTGTAAGGATATCCGTTTGCTTGAGCACCAGATCTAAGAGGACGCCTCACATTAAAATAGTGCACCAATCAATAAAATGTAAGTTGGACACATGCTGTAATTGGTAAAAAGCGAGCACCTTTTAGCACACTATTGAAAATCTCTGATAAATTTGTAGTTAGCAACCCATATTGCCTTCCACCGTCATGTGCAAGAGTCCATTTAGCAAGTGAATGCCCCTCAAGCCATTGACGAGCTTGTGGGTTTAATCTCCCAATTTCTTCCATAATTGAGTTGAACTTGCGAACTTGATTCTGACTGCCAGCACGGTAAGCTAAAGCTTTCAATTGTGCACTACGAAACTTATCGTTAAAGTTGTTTATAAAATGTCGCAAACAATACCTGTAAAATGCTTTCAAATGTTACTTTAAAAAAATCGTAACTTTCATAAACAAACGTGGTAACAATGCCTGTGAAAAGCACGTGGCTCCAACCAGGGAGATCCATGCTCATTAACCGCCTTTAGGATTCCACCATGACGATCTGATATTAAACAAATTCCTTCACGCTCTTTCACCACATGTTTTTTAACATTAGAGAGAAACCAAAACCAACTAGCGTAAGATTCATTTTCAGCAATACCAAATGCAAGTGGCAATATCTGATTGTTACCATCAACTCCCATGGCAATCATCATTTTTCCGTTGTATTTACCATACAAATGTGTCGCATCAATGCTAATCACAGGCCGACAATGCCTAAATCCCATGATGGAGGGAGCAAAAATCTAAAAAACACGTCTGAATTCTACCTGACCCATATCATTTGGTCTCGAAATGCTCCATTCAACTACAGTCCCTGGATTAAAAGATTGAAGTGCAGCTAGAAATTTAGGTAAAGCCATATAAGATTCATCCCAGTTCCCAAAGACGCGTTCAATTGCCTTGTCCTTTCCTACCCAAACCTTCTTGTATGACGGAGTATAACCCAATTTATTAACTATTTCAGCTGTCAGCGCCGGAATACTAATATAAGGTTGCTCTTTTACGAGGTGTTGGGTTTCTTGAGCTATCAAACTTTGGTGCCATATTGATAAAGTTCTCCGAAATCTTTAAACAAAAGTAAACGTAAAATATTACATGTACCATTGCAGCAATCATTCATGTAATGCATGTCGTCAAAAGAATATATTGGTTCAACAGTAACAAGAAATAAAATACTAAATCAATCTTACAAATAATGTAAATCACAAGAAAAAGAAACAGTTAGGAGGTATATTGACGACAAAGAAATACTAAACGATAATTAGTACGTTAAGTTGAGAGAGATATAATGAAGATGACAACGATTGTAAGAATTCAATATTATTATTGTTGAAGAAATGGATATTGAATGCAAATATTGAAATTAAATAAAATACCTATATTGATTTGAGATGGAACGAGTGGGTGAAGATCATGGAGCGCGAGTTTGTGACGGCTGAAACTAGACCTAGGATTTTATTTATTCAATTAGTGAAAAATAAAAACAAAAAAGAAAATAGAAGAGATACTTTAGAGATTATTTTTAATAGTCCTTGGGTTTGGGAAATAGTTTTTTAAACACTATGGGTTTGGTAAAAAACTCTATAATATATACTTAAAACCTTTCATTTTTAATAGTCTTGAAAAATTAAATTAACACACCTTCTATTATTATTAGTAATTAATAAAATAAATTTTAAAATACATTAATTGCACATTAATATAAGAGATTAAACTGGATGTTACGATAACAAAAATAAAACTAATATAATGAATTTAATATGTCTATATTTAAAATTTAAACATCAAAAATTTGCATATAATAATATGGAATGTTAATTCTTCACAAATGTCACAACACAAGCACATAATCTCTAGGTACTATAATCCATTATGGAAAATTTTTAAACAATATTTGCCAAAAAAAATGTAAGCTCAAAAAATCGTTAAACGACATTTGCCTGTACCGTTTTGCGCAGGTAGCATCCTAGTTTAAAGAAAAGTGTTTACTTAGGCGTCGTTTGGTTTTCAGAGGTTTTATGTATTCATTTGCAAACCATGTCAAAGAAATGTATCTAAAATATTCATCTACAAGGAGGAAGACCATTTGTTTTTGTGCTTTTAAGATATGGTGGTGGTGGTGGAAGGTGGGTGTGATAAAAGGAAAGAAGTAGATAGAGTTTATATTGAAGAAGTGAGAAAAAATAAAAGTTTATGTATGAATTTTTAAAGAAGTGAGAAGTAAAATGAAACAGTTACGTAAAAGTAATTTTTTTTCTCTTTAAACGTAGTTTATCGTTGTAAATTATTTATTTTAAAGAAAATAATGAAGCTAATTTAGTAGTTTTGTAAAATAGTAACTAGATATAATACCCGCGCACGCGCGGGGTTTTTTCTAATCTTTTAAAGAAATTATTATTTTTAATTTCGGGTTTTAATTATGGGCTTTAATTTTGGTTTATAATTATGTTTCACATATGTGGTAAGGGAGTCATTCTTCAAAAAATAATATTTGAGCTTTTTTTTCCATCTTACCTGCATAAACAACAAAGGTTTGATAACGCATAATTGTATTTCGAAATGAAAATAAGAGAATGATAGTTTCTGTTGTTTCTTCGTAAAAATGGTAGGGTAATGGACTAATTGATACTCCGTACAAAATAACTTTAAGGTTTCAATGTGTCTATGGCGATCGTGTATAAACTTAATTAACTCAGTTATGGCGAGACGTGATATTTGAAAATTTGTCTCCTTTTTGGTAAGCATACAAATATGGTTATGTTCTTGAGAATCTTAATTATCTAATTTGTCTCATTTAGATGTTGGGAATATGTTTTATCAACATCTTTTATATAATAAAACAAAACCCCAAGTGGGGACTTTTACATTTCAAAAAACTCAACCTTCCCTTATTGAGTAATAAATTTTTTAATTTGATTTTCTTTTTTAGATTTTGAAAAATATTCAAAGCTAATTATTTCCTAATTTACCTAAATTTTTGTATAAAACGTTTTTTTTACTTATATGTAAACAAAAATTAAAAATGCACATGGGCCTCAAGGTTAATTTTAATAATTATAGGTGAAAAATGTAAATTAAAAAAAAAAAGACGGAGAATCCACCCCCTTCTCAAGTTCGTTGTGCATAAATCATTCCACCCGAAAGATATCTAAAGAAAACATACGTACCTCTATTCACAATCATAAGTCATAACAATTTACGAACAAGAATCTCATGTCACAATTGAAGTATTCTTAATTATGATATAAAAGATGCAACACGAATGTTAAAAGGTATGGTTTTTGTTCTATTTATCCATGATTTTATTAGTAATTGGGTTTTAAGCTTTTAATAAATATATAAAAATTTATTTAGCATTTGGATACATCAATTCCAGTGTGTTTAGCAATTGGATACATCAATATCAGTGTGCTTAAGTAAGTTTAGTATTTTGTATCAAATCAGGTAGACTATTGATGTTGGTTATATAGGAAAAACAAAAGTTAATTTGAATCAACAAGTCTGATGAAAATATACAATAGATGGCAAGTTAAAATATGTGGCTCTAGAGGTTGTATTGAGACATTGCTTTGCAAAGATAATTATACCAAATAAAGATGTGTATTGCTTAATTTATGAGGCTACAAACACCTTAAAGAGTAAATGTAGTTGTTCATACACATTTTTTACTCCAAAATTGAAACCAATAGATGATCCAGCTGAGACATGTAGTGGTTTCATCTTCATTTGTACGTAGGATAACACCATACAAGTTTGTTAGCATTGTTCAAGACTTCAAGTGATCTAACATTTATTTATTCTAACCAAATCAGTTTAGATATTCTGCTCCATTTTGAGTTCTTCTATAAGTTGGACTTGGACATATATCTGTGTTACTTATTTGTATTGTCTTTTATGTTATTTTGGAAAACCAAATTTTACACTTTTGGTCTTTGGTGAATTACTGTCGAAAAATAAACTCATAAAGCATGCCTACTCTAATATATCATCATTGAGTTATAAAAGCATGGCAAGAATACTAAAATATTGAACATCGTAGTTATGCTAAGATCAAGAAATCTATATGTTTGATTTATAAAAAAAATGTCGAGTGCACAATTTCTTTTAAACTATAGCTTAAGAGGAAAATTGAGAATAGTGTAATGCAATGTTTTGAAAACCGGGTTCGAAATCGATCTGGTCGAGTTATTGGGCACCGGGTTAACCGGTTCGACCGCCGGGTCAACTCGGTTTTCAATTATTTATTTTTTTATTTTTTTGACCGGGTCAACCGGTTCGACCGCCGGGTCAACCGGTTTGACCACCGGGTCGACCCGGGTCAACCCGAGTTTTTATTAAAAACATTTGCAAAAACGAAACCCGGCCGGGTTTCGAGAACCGGGTTGACCCGGGTCACTCAAATCCCGGCGGGTCTAACCGGTTAACCCGGTTTTAGAAACCCGGGTTTTTTTACCCATTTTTTTGGCCGGAACCGGTCGAACCGGTTAACCCGGCCGGGTCGACCCGGGTTTCAAAACACTGGTGTAATGTCAATCAATATAAAACATACTATAAAATATTAGTGTTCTTTATTGTCTAATTATAAAATATTATAATAGCTGCACATACAATTACTCCTTATAATATAGAGTTTTTTCCATCCTATAAGGATTTTAAAAAGTATTTCTCAAACCAAAGGAGTTTTAAACTTATTAACTAAACCAATTTAATTGTTTATTTAGGAAAGCATTAATTAACCAAATCAATTTATTTAACTGCACCTTTACTTTAACATATTTGCAATTGTCAACAATAACTTTAGATCCTGATGTGTATGAACTAAATAGATAGTAAATCCATTTTTTACAACGCATCTCTTGTATAAGCAATTCAGGATATAAAGCTTTCTTGGATTGACAACTATGATGGTTTAATGTAACAAATTTTGAAACATGTATTGCAATTATCATATCCATAGCACCTCTACTTAAGACATAAAGTAGTCTATTGTAGATATGCATCTCAGATCACACCACTCACACACAAGCTTATGCGTAATTGGCACTCTCAAAGTACAGCTTAAAGCATCAAAACTTGCTATAATGAGTAAAAAAGTAGCAATATAAATTAATGATTACACAAAGAAGCAAAGTGGCAACATAACTGATTTATCCTTAATGAGTAGCATAGCTAGAAATCAGTTATTCCATAGAAGTAAACAAAAGAATCCATTCAAAAAGAAAAAAAAAAATCGAGCAGGTGGTGTCTGAATAACAGTAAACATAAAACCAACACAATGACTCGATTCATTGACCAAAAAGAAAACCAAGCCAGCAGCAACATGTCCTCTATGAGTCCAATCGCAATGCTCCTATCAACAGATACATGTTAGCACAAACACAACTTTATGTGGGATGCATAACTAAAAATTAAAAGAAAATTCCAGTTCGATATACCTTGATAATACACTAGTTGGGAAGTCGTTTAGGCTTAGAAGGACATGTTTTCTTATTATGGCCATTATTTTTGCATATTCCACAAAGGTTTCTTTTTTTCCCTTCTTTGATGTCCATTCCATTTCGTATCCTAGTTGAACGAGGACGGCCACTTGCCTTCCATTTTGAGTCTGGATTTGGAAGCAGTTGAGGTATAGATTATTCTGGCCAATACGCTTCATGAGGAAGTGGAGAAAACTCATATGCCCAAGTAACGGAATACTCTACAATTGAGTAACATCTATGAACATATTGCCAAGTATTCAAAGAAAGATTGGCGCATGCACTTAAGACGTGAGAGCAAGGATACTTAAATACTTCCCACTTACCACATGTGCATGTATTGTTTTCTAAATTAACTACTTGCACATTTCGTTTCTTGTGAGTTATCACCTCAAATATTCCTTTCTCTCTATTAAAAGATCTCAAGGAATGTGCACTAGCTTTTGACGTTGATGCTGCTAGTTTCGCAACAACATGGGGAGTGTAAGGATATCCGTTTGCTTGAGCACCAGATCCAAGAGGACGCCTCACATTAAAATAGTGCACCAATCGATAAAATGTAAGTTGGACACATGCTGTAATTGGTAAAAAGCGAGCACCTTTTAGCACACTATTGAAAATCTCTGATAAATTTGTAGTTAGCAACCCATATTGCCTTCCACCGTCATGTGCAAGAGTCCATTTAGCAAGTGAATGCCCCTCAAGCCATTGACGAGCTTGTGGGTTTAATCTCCCAATTTCTTCCATAATTGAGTTGAACTTGCGAACTTGATTCTGACTGCCAGCACGGTAAGCTAAAGCTTTCAATTGTGCACTACGAAACTTATCGTTAAAGTTGTTTATAAAATGTCGCAAACAATACCTGTAAAATGCTTTAAAATGTTACTTTAAAAAAATCGTAACTTTCATAAACAAACGTGGTAACAATGCCTGTGAAAAGCACGTGGCTCCAACCAGGGAGATCCATGCTCATTAACCGCCTTTAGGATTCCACCATGACGATCTGATATTAAACAAATTCCTTCACGCTCTTTCACCACATGTTTTTTAACATTAGAGAGAAACCAAAACCAACTAGCGTAAGATTCATTTTCAGCAATACCAAATGCAAGTGGCAATATCTGATTGTTACCATCAACTCCCATGGCAATCATCATTTTTCCGTTGTATTTACCATACAAATGTGTCGCATCAATGCTAATCACAGGCCGACAATGCCTAAATCCCATGATGGAGGGAGCAAAAGCCCAAAAAACACGTCTGAATTTTACCTGACCTATATCATTTGGTCTCGAAATGCTCCATTCAACTACAGTCCCTGGATTAAAAGATTGAAGTGCAGCTAGAAATTTAGGTAAAGCCATATAAGATTCATCCCAGTTCCCAAAGACGCGTTCAATTGCCTTGTCCTTTCCTACCCAAACCTTCTTGTATGACGGAGTATAACCCAATTTATTAACTATTTCAGCTGTCAACGCCGGAATACTAATAGAAGGTTGCTATTTTACGAGGTGTTGGGTTTCTTGAGCTATCAAGTTCGCATCTAAGTTTGGATGGTCTTGAGTGATCTTGGAGTGCAAACAAGTATGTGGACCAATATACTTTGTGATTTCAAAAAATCCACTACGCTTTCGTTTACATGCACGAACTTGCCATTTGCAACCAGAATGTTGATGATGCTTGCATCTTACTCTCCAAGTAGTTGTAGATGTTTCAACCACTTCGTAGTGTTTATGCGCCTTGATGGCATGCAACTTGATAGCTCTAATAACTTCTTCTTTGTCCTTGAAACAATCTTTCTCTAACTCTCGAGTAAAATCATTTTTACTCTTTGCATATGTCACCGTCCAATTGTCAACAGTAGCCAATTCTATTCCATCAAAACTAGTAAAATTTGAAGATACTTGATAGTTGTCAAGAGGTTCATCTTCTTCTTCATTTCCTTCTTCTAATGTATCATTCACATCAACTTCGTTCGTGATGTCAATCTCGTTACACATTTCGTTGTTCACAACAACAAATTTAGATATTTCATTGAAGTTCTCATTTCGAATCATGTCTTCCACGACATTAATATGTCTCACATCATTGCTCCTTTCTTCGTCAACCAAAACTGAATTTTGAGTTATGCAATTACTGTAACATACAAAATAAGCAACAAATATTAAGTGAACAAAATAAATATGAAAGTAGATAGTAAAACGGTCTAATACCCGGGTGCCATCTCTTCACGACGTGGTTCAGTGTCTTCAAGCTCTATGTATAAATCAATGTTACTTAGTTTCTTATGGCAAGTAAGCACATCAAACATGATTCCAACATCATTATTATCATTGATATGAAGTGAAATATATTTCATCACTTTTCCAGCAACTGTTGGATATCGACATATTATTTTAATGCGATGTTGTTGCTTATCAATGGGTATGGCACTATGAATTTGATCGATTAGTTCATCGTATCGTATTCCACATTGGACTTTTATAGCCTTGCTCGGGGACTTGTTATAGAATACACCTTCTGGCCCATCACAAATTGCACCATCCCAATAGCATAATAGTGTAACAAACTTTGGTGCCATGTTGATAAAGTTCTCCGAAATCTTTAAACAAAAGTAAACGTAAAATATTACATGTACCATTGCAGCAATCATTCATGTAATGCATGTCGTCAAAAGAATATATTGGTTCAACAGTAACAAGAAATAAAATACTAAATCAATCTTAAAAATAATGTAAATCACAAGAAAAAGAAACAGTTAGGAGGTATATTGACGACAAAGAAATACTAAACGATAATTAGTACGTTAAGTTGAGAGAGATATAATGAAGATGACAACGATTGTAAGAATTCAATATTATTATTGTTGAAGAAATGGATATTGAATGCAAATATTGAAATTAAATAAAATACCTATATTGATTTGAGATGAAACGAGTGGGTGAAGATCATGGAGCGCGAGTTTGTGACGGCTGAAACTAGACCTGGGATTTTATTTATTCAATTAGTGAAAAATAAAAACAAAAAAGAAAATAGAAGAGATACTTTAGAGATTATTTTTAGGGGAAGAGATCTAGTGAGAAGAGAAAATCAAATGAGAAGAGTGAGAAATATTCCTGGCCACACATTTCAAATAAGGAAAAAAGAATTAAGTGGAGATGCATCTACTTTTGTAGGTGCATCTAAAATGTGCGGTTGTGGTTTCTTCTCATCCTTCTCATTTTAGTTTTATTTCTCATTTGATCCTTACTCTTATTTTTAATAGTCCTTGGGTTTGGGAAATAGTTTTTTAAACACTATGGGTTTTGTAAAAAACTCTATAATATATACTTAAAACCTTTCATTTTTAATAGTCTTGAAAAATTAAATTAACACACCTTCTATTATTAGTAATTAATAAAATAAATTTTAAAATACATTAATTGCACATTAATATAAGAGATTAAACTGGATGTTACGATAACAAAAATAAAACTAATATAATGAATTTAATATGTCTATAGTTAAAATTTAAACATCAAAAATTTGCATATAATAATATGGAATGTTAATTCTTCACAAATGTCACAACACAAGCACATAATCTCTAGATACTATAATCCATTATGGAAAATTTTTAAACAATATTTGCCAAAAAAAAAAATGTAAGCTCAAAAAATCGTTAAACGACATTTGCCTGTACCATTTTGCGCAGGTAGCATCCTAGTTTAAAGAAAAGTGTTTACTTAGGCGTCGTTTGGTTTTCAGAGGTTTTATGTATTCATTTGCAAACCATGTCAAAGAAATGTATCTAAAATATTCATCTACAAGGAGGAAGACCATTTGTTTTTGTGCTTTTAAGATATGGTGGTGGTGGTGGAAGGTGGGTGTGATAAAAGGAAAGTAGATAGAGTTTATATTGAAGTGAGAAAAAATAAAAGTTTATGTATGAATTTTTAAAGAAGTGAGAAGTAAAATGAAACAGTTACGTAGAAGTATTTTTTTTCTCTTTAAATGTAGTTTATCGTTGTAAATTATTTATTTTAAAGAAAATAATGAAGCTAATCTAGTAGTTTTGTAAAATAGTAATTTTACGTTTTACTTTACATGCAATAATATGCAAACTTCTATCATATTGCTTTTTGCCAATGCCCAAACTATCCCCCGCTTGCTGTGTCTGACCGGTCAACGAAGGAGCTACGTGATCCAATTGTAGTACACTCATGGAGCAGTCTATCTCACTAAAGCCAAATTTTATCACGAAAATAAGTCGTGTTTATGAGAACGACCTTTAAAAAAACCGCGATAAATTAAGGGTGTGTTTGTTAAAGGGTATGGGTCATAAAGGATGGGTAACGTAATAAATAATGATGTTTGGTACTATATAATGCAATCACCTATTATTCATTTTTGGGTAATGGGTCATTACCCACTAACTTGAGGGTAATGAATTTGATTAGCTTTATATTTTTTTTATATTCTTTTTGTCTTTTCCATTGTTATTTCCTTCTACGAACCAAGCACACCCTAAGAGTATTTTTATCTATAATCAAATATTTCTAAACCGATTTATAAAGATCGTGGTGTTTACCAAATTAAGTGTTTCATAAGAATCTTTTACTTGGGGGTGTTTCTTTTTCCCCTAGCGAAGGGAATGGGTCCACACAAATATTTAATAATAATTTTTTTTATGTGGAGCTCACATTTTTCCACTAATACATCTATATCACGAAAGCATATAAATATGATCTCCCCCCATTAAAAGACTTATATAGAACCTGGGACCTACATGGCCTTAGCTAAGGAAAAAAAAAATAAACACCCCCAGCCTCTTATTGAGGAGAGAGCTTTAATGATATCCCCAATTAAAAGGCATTAAAGGTTTGAGTCCACATTTCTTTCTCACTAAAAGAAAAAGAAACACCCCTAGTTATGTATCTACTAGGACACATGTTATGTTTTAATATCGATTAATATTTTCTATAAATTTTCGTTGAACAAGGAATTCGATTTTGTTTAACACACATATTGTTCAGGTTGATATTTGTTAAAATTTAACTAATGACACTATGATTAAAAAATTACATCTACTTAATAACATGTAATGATTATTAAAAAAATGTTTATCTGTATAGTATTACTTAAAATCTTGAACAGTAATTAAATGCGTCGTTGCTACAATGACAATATCGTGTATATGTTTTCATCTCACAACTCGTGGGGTCATGCTTTTAATTTGATATTTATATTATTGTTAATAATAATCTTGGCCATATTGAAATTTTAAACATGTGTACGCGTGGGTTAATCGTATTAAGAGGAATAACACAAGTCATCTTTGAACGTAGATGATGATAATGAGGAAAAAAAAAAAAAAAAAAAAAAAAAAAAAAAAAAAAATAAAAACAACAAAAAAAAAACAAAAAAAAACAAAAATATTTTTTTTTTTAATTTTTTTTTTTTTTTTTTTTTTTTTGAACGACAATTGTGGCTACATGGCTCCTAGCCCAGAAGGCATAGCGAAACAGCATTATTTAGGGTTTAGGGTTGTAGGAGAGCCTAAAATATATATAATTTACGTGTTTAAAGTGTATGGGATATTTATTAAATTTATAAAGTTAGTAAAGTTAATGAAAACTCATAAGTTTACTTATTCTTTTATAATTTATTTAAAATTTAATAACCAAAGATTTATTAAATACCTCTTTATTTAAGGTTATTCCTTAATAAAATCAATAAATTGTTTTTTTATACATATTTTTTTTTTGATGAAATTTAGATATATTTGACAAAACTAAAGCTAATTTTGACATTTTTTTTTTTTGCCAATCAAAAAACTTGATTCTAAAATTGAACTCTTTTATTCATCGACAAAAATTTCACTTATCCAATTCGTATTTTCTCTTATTATATAAGAAACGACAAGTATAAGAAGACGTCAATATTGGCAATGTAAATATTATTTCGTCCATCCTAAAGTAAATGCTAAAGTTTCAATTTTGAGAAGTTTCAAAATAAATGTCTAGTTTGTGTTTTAACCAACAAAAATGAAGTTTAATTATATTTGATTGGTAGATAATATAATTATCGGAATTTTCTAATATTTTGTGTATCTACAAAATGAACATTTATTTTAGAACCAAATAAGTAACATTTAATGTTTTATTTTTATCTAACTATCTTATAAAGCACAAAGGATTTGCTTACATTAGATGTCTTAAAATTAAGCAATACAACTAATAAAGAAAAATGTACAAGTAATTTAAACACAATATCAAAACATTAAATATCTCTAAAACTTAATTTCCTAACATTAAACACATTAATTGAAACCGTATTTTGTAAATACGTAATTCTTGAATAGATTAACCATTTATTTATTTGCCGGTGTATTGTTATTCATGGTGCTACTGTAGAAAATACTTTATTTGAAGATGGTGATAGCGCAAATACATTCCGTGCTTTTAACACAACTCAAGCTGAAGAAACTTATTCAGTGGTCACTGCTAATCGCTTTTGGTCACAAATCTTTGGGGTTGCTTTTTCCAATAAACGTTTGTTACATTTCTTTATGTTATTTGTACCAGTAACTGGTTTATGGATGAGTGCTCTTGGAGTAGTCGGTCTGGCCTTGAACCTACGTTTAAAGTTTAAAATTAATACATACGACGTATAAAGCACTTAGTACAAATCAATTAAACACACATATAAAAATCTTAAAATTAAGAATACAACATTAATCACACTAATTAATACGGAGTATTATTTTTATAACACCCCTATAATAAAAAATACATGTTAGTATACACAGTGTAGAAACAAATAAAACACACAAAACTTTATACAATTTATATGCTAACAAGTTGATGATGCATATGATTTTGAAAACCGGACCATACCAACGGGGTTCAACCAGAATCTAAAGTCGCCATCGGTTGGCTAGCCAATAAAAGCCGTTCAAAAACGAAACTGAGAGGACCAGTCAGAACCGGTAAAAACGGTGAACTGGATCGGACTGGGATAATTTTTTTCTCCGATTAATCAGTTCGCTATTGTTATTTTGTTAGCAACTAAATTTGAATTAAAAGATGACCACCGTTGCAACGCACCAGTCCCGTAAAGAACTAAAAAATTTTCCCACTCACAACTTACTTTTCCCTCCTACATATATTACAAACAAACAAAGATAGACACACAAAAAAGAGAAGAAATGAACACATATCGACGCAACTAGATTTTATGAAAAAGTACACACCGTCGCTGTATACATCTATCTATCTTTACTGCGAGATGAACTCTACCTCAAATAAATGTTTTAAGATTTCTAAAAGTTGAAATTAAATATTTATACAATACAATTAATGGTTTTTTTAATACAAACTCCTACTTGATGAGACTCGTTAAAATCGCTAAAAACAACTACAACAAGCAAAGCCAATTTTTCATACCAAAACACATCTTCGTACAAAGCTCGGATATAAGCAACTAAAGGCATGTCCAAAAAGTTCATCACAACAACACAATGCTTTAATATTGGATGATAGATGATTTATGCTTTAATATTGACAAAAATAATAAAAAAAAATATATTATTTTATAAAGTACATGAATTAGCATTTAATTTTAAATGATTATGAAAGATTATTTTTCTTATAATCTCTTATATATTTTGTCTATCAAACGAAACTTATATCTTAAGCAACTTATTTATTTATTTATTTATTTTTTAAATAAACATACTTTCAATAATCTTGTATAAAAAACATGTCAAAAGTGTTTAATTACCGGTCAATTATCTAAAACAATTGAAAATTTCTTCCGCTCTACTTTATTTTTAATAGGTAGTCCTTAACAGTACATATTAATTTTCTGTAAAGAGACTAACCAACCATTATCATTTTTTCTATAAATGCATGAAAAATTAGAAGTATTGTGTAAAAGCTATATTGACTCGCTTCGATCATTATAAAACTTACGGTATGATATTTAAAACATACTTTATTTACACGTTCACTTAATATTCATGCATATAACAAAATTAACATTTTGAAGTTTTGTTTGTTTTAATAAAAGACGAAAAGTACTGGAAAAGGGTCAAATTAGTTTGACATGCTTTAAAACAAAATATTACTATATGTGGTATACGTTGCACTAAGGAAATATTTGTGTTTACCTATCGCATGTAAAGTGGTAGATTATGTTAGACTAATGGCGTGAGATGGGGCTAATCGTATGTTTGGTTTTCTTTGAATGGTAAGAATCTCGAGATAAGATCTTTATCTAGTCGGGATAACACTCACATACAATTAGGGTTTATTATGTGTGAAATGTTGATGTCTATTTATAGGGATGCATTTAGGCTGGGTTATGTGCAATCCGTGGATATGATCTCACGGTTGTGGATGATCCACGTAGGGATCATCAATTGAGAAGACAAAAATGACACGTGACGCGCTCTGCATGTCATAATTAAATACTCGCAAAACTACCTTTGAGCTAATGAAATAGCTACATGTGAAGGTAGCATAGTAACACTCTAAAGAGAACCGTTATGCCAACTGTTGCCTGGAGATTTGTCCTCTAGACAAGACCTGGTTGTATCCTAGGCGAATGCTAGCCAGAGGAGTTGGTTCTCCAGGAGAGATGTCTTGGGCTATTGGCTTTATGAGCTGGTTATGAACGTATAGGTATTAGCCATTTGAACTAAAACTTCTATACGCTATCACAGCGGACATGGCCGTCTCGTGGATTTTGAAAGCCCTGTGCCATTTTAACAATATAGGTCTCTTGAACAACACGAAAAAAATCAAATATTCGTAAGATAATTATATAGAAAAAAGTAAACGTACAACGGAAACAACAATAGTTGATTATGTCGGGGTGAGGTATGATGATACATAAAAGTAAGTATCCGAAGACATAGATATAATGTTGTATAACATGTCTATATTTGTTACATTAATATTATTGGACCACTTACCACATGTCCAAATCGAGTATGTATTGAGGAAAAAAAAAAAAAAAAANTTTTTTTTTTTTTTTTTTTTTTTTTTTTTTTTTTTTTTTTTTTTTTTTTTTCCTCTAAAATAACCGTAAACTCATTTATGTTACTTTTGTATAGGGAGGTGATTTGTACACCATTTTTTTTCTCCATCCACCACTAAATTAAGCATAGCAGTGTTGTACTGTGTGCATCACTGGTGTAATTTAGTGGTGGATGGCAAAAAGAATTGGTGTACAAATCATCTCCCTTTTGTATAACTTCACCTAGATTTAAGAATACATACATTGTCATTAAATTCACGTTAAACCCTGTATTAAATCAATCCTGCATTTATAACATCGAAGATTCGGAGGCTACAAAAATTTGAGGGCCCTGTGCGGTTTTGCACCCTGCAAACTACAAAATCCGGCCCTGACAGCGGATATAATTACAATAATGAGTTAATAGTGGAACTTAGTGGACTAGTGTATGAAAATAAGCATGAATCACAGCTTGACAATCGAAATTCTAGAGTGAAACATATGTTGCATTGGTGGTGTAGTAGCAGTGTAGCACGCACGACAAGTGTTGCATATCATGAAACAATGCATGAATTGAATTGAAATTATTTTCCATCCAAGTGTATAAGAATACATTAAAGTTAATGCCTGTGATTCTTGATATTTATTATGCTAAAAAAGTGTCATATAAGAATGCCGCATTAACATTAACATATTTACATTAGGTGTGGTGTTCGACGTCGTTTTAGCTAGTGACGTAACGACTGCGTACAATTGGATTAATATGCTGTGCTAGATTCTTTTATATAATAAAAGAATTACATCATTTTATAGTGTTTTGCAAAACCTTTCTTATTAAAAAAAGATTAGACCAATAGGAGAGCTTGATTTTGCCACGTAGGAATGGGCCAGGCCCGACAGACAGCGGCCCACTCTACGCCTAAACCCTAATCCATGCCTTATAAATACATGGCTGGAATCCCCTTCTACAACATAATATAACAGGTTACTTAAAACCTACTACTTATACGCTATATCGCATAGATACTAACTTGACCGTCGGAGGTGGATCCCGGGGCTACGGCCTCGGGTCCACTCCTAACGGGTTCTCTTTATTGACAGGTATACTCAGGGCTCGAAAAGACGACTAACGGCCCAGGGAGAGTCGTTGAATCCAGCCCGCGCCAGATTATGCATCAACAAGTGGCGCCATCCGTGGGACATGACTACGACAAGTTTCGTGCTCTCACATTACCGGAAAGCAACCGTCGAGTTCAAAAGCCGGTAACTTTAAAACTTTATATTTTTTCCTTGTGTGATTTACGATCGGCAGTCAACACACACGGCACATGCAAAGTCCTAATCTATAACCTGTTTATCAATTCACATGTAATATTAAATTCAGTTGCATTATACATGCATGAATTACATATTAAAATCACGTGCATGGTTTTAATTCAAAGATATTGCATGGATCTCTTTATTTAGTTCGAGCAGTTCCTAAACCCTTTAGGGTTCGAACTGTTTTTCAATCAAGAACATAATATTTTCTAAAAATTAAAAAGATATCACAATATTTTTTGCGCATATCTTTTAAATATTCATAAGATTTTATGTAAATCTTTTAACTTGGTAAACACGATTTTACCTATTGTCGCACTAAGTCCGCATGATCGGACCTACTTTATCTTTTAGCCGCGAACAACGCAGTCACAATAAATCTACCCGCGTTAGACCTTGCGTTCGGACATCTTCGCAGATTGGCGCCATGCGCGCACTGTCACGTACAGGCACCACGATGCTAGTCAATCGCCATGAGCGCACGAGACAAAAAGCCGTGGTCATCTGCGATCATCCACAAACGTTAGAGTCTACGCGGTCACGATACATCCATCTGCGTCTGTACGTGCAATTAAAACTATTAGTCGCGGTCACGATGTGTCCATCCACGCCATTATTTTTATTGTAAAAACAAAAAAAAAAGATCAATCAATCGCCATGAGCGTACTGCGTTCGCAGATTAGCTACGTGCTACTTCTCTTATGTAGTTTGTAAAACCTCACGATAGGTGTAATTCGCACTACTACTTTTCTTATGTATTTCATATGCTATGTGCTATATATTGCTTCACGCTAACCTTTTGCTTAATTAAGTTTTATATGTTGCGATTCGCGGCATATACTTTGTTAATACAAATATCGCTTAAAAACGTTATTTATATTTTACGATCTTTGCTAAG
>LBNU01027923.1:69372-80065 GCA_014162995.1 Artemisia annua | reverse complement strand
TGTTCTTGTTGGTGATGTTCTTGTTGGTGTTGTGTTCTTGTTGGTCTGTCTTGTCGCTGTTCTTGTTGGTGGATCTGGAAAAATACAATGAGAGCTGCGTATGTGTTTTTTAATAACCCTAGAATGTGTTATATAGTCTCAGAAAATACACGTTCAGTCCTCATACTTTAGTTATCCTTGCATATCTATCTTAAGAGAGCAATAAGAAGTAAACCAATCTTTAGTTTGTCCAGCTTCAGTCCTCATACTTTAGTTTATTATATATATATGTATAGTATATGTATGTATATATATTTAATACCCTAGAAATATAAAAACCGATATCTCACCGATATCTCACCGCGATAAACGATATCTCGTGTATCGGACCTTGAACGATACAAGATTTTGGACCGAGATAACAACTTTGGCAAAAAGAGATTTTAAAAATTTCACAACAACTCGGGCATCGTTTGTGGGTAAAGCCTTTGCCTCAACCCATTTTGACAAGTAGTCAATAGCCACGAGTATGTATTTGTTTCCTCGAGAAGATGGAAACGGCCCCATAAAGTCAATGCCCCAACGTCAAAGATTTCACAGACTTGGATGGAATTTTGAGGTATCTCGTTATTCTTTGAAATATTCCCGTGACGCTGACAAGCGTCACAAGCTTTGACAAACTCTTGGGCATCTTTATAGATCGTGGGCCAGTAGAAACCAGAATCAAACACCTTTTTGGCAGTGTAGTTTGGATTAAGATGTCCCCCCGTGGGTCCATCATTACAAGCTTTAAGAATATCCATGGCTTCTTGGCCATGGACACACCGCCTGATGACTTGATCGGCACAGATTTTGAACAAGAAGGGGTCGTCCCAGAAGTAATGTTTGACGTCTTTAAAGAATTTGTTTTTCTGTTAGGACGTCATCCCTTTCACAACAAAGTTACCCGCATGGTAGTTTGCAAAATCGGCAAACCATGGGGTAGTAGAGTCACCCCAAAAAGAAACCGCATTGAGTGTTTCAATAGGAAAAGTTTCATTTATTTCCTTTTTCTCGAACACATCCTGGTGAGGGTTTTCTAATCGGGATAGATGGTCAGCTGCTAGGTTCTCAGCTCCTTTTTTATCACGAATAATGATATCAAATTCTTGCAGGAGGAGAACCCATGGGAGTAATCTCGGCTTTGCATCTTGTTTGGCAAAGAGATATTTCAGGGCCGAGTGATCCGTATATACTATGCATTTAGTCAGGATTAAGTAAGGCCGGAATTTTTCAAAAGCATACACCACGGCTAATAATTCTTTTTCAGTGGTGGTGTAATGATTCTGAGCCTCACTCATAGTTTTACTGGCATAGTGTATAGGCTGAAAGTGTTTTGTTTTGCGTTGCCCCAAGACCGCGCCTATAGCAAAATCACTTGCATCGCACATGAGCTCAAAAGGCAGGTCCCAATCGGGGGCAACTAAGATGGGTGCTTCTGTAAGCTTTTTCTTGAGAGTTTCAAAAGCTTCGATGCACTCGGGAGAAAAGATGAAAGGAGCATCTTTTTCAAGAAGATGTGTCATAGGCCGGGCGATTTTAGAAAAATCTTGTATGAATCGACGATAGAATCCGGCATGACCTAGGAAACTCCTGACACCTTTAACTGTGGTGGGATGAGGGAGTTTAGCAATGACATCGACTTTGGCTCTGTCGACCTCAATCCCGTTTTTAGAAATCTTATGGCCAAGGACAATGCCTTCTTTGACCATAAAGTGGCTCTTCTCCCAATTTAGACAAAGATTGGTGTCTTCACACCGTTTAAGCATGTCATCTAAATGGGAGAGGCATGATTGGAAAGAATTCCCAATGACCGAGAAGTCATCCATAAAGACCTCCATAGTTTTCCCGATCATGTCGTGGAAAATGGCCATCATACATCGTTGGAACGTGCCAGGAGCATTACATAAGCCGAAAGGCATACGTCTGTAGGCAAAAGTTCCGTATGGGCATGTAAAGGTAGTCTTTTCTTGATCCTTTGGATCAATGGGAATCTGAAAGTAACCCGAGAAACCGTCTAGGAAACAATAGTACTCGTTTCCCGCTAATCTCTCGAGCATCTGGTCCATGAAGGGTAGAGGAAAATGGTCTTTACGGGTGGCATCATTTAACTTTCGGTAGTCAATGCATACTCTCCATCCCGTAACCAATCGAGTTGGAATCAACTCGTTTTCTTCATTTGTGACAACAGTAATGCCACCCTTTTTAGGAACGCAATGAATTGGGCTAACCCAAGGACTGTCAGAGATAGGGTAAATCAACCCGGCATCAAGAAGTTTGATAACTTCTTGTTTGATAACCTCGTGGATTTTAGGATTAACCCGTCTCTGTTGTTGAACTGCTGGTTTGAAGTCATCCTCCATTAAGATTTTGTGGGTACAGAAATCAGGATTAATACCCTTGATGTCGGAGAGTTTCCAAGCAATTGCTTGCTTGTGTGACTTTAGAACCTTTATGAGAGCAGCTTTTTCCTCATCTTTTAAGTCTTTAGCAATAATGACGGGTAATTTATCATCACCCTCTAGAAATGCATACTCGAGATGAGGTGGTAAGTCCTTAAGTTCAACCTCAGGAAAATCAGTGGTTTTCTCAACAGACTTGATTTCCTCGTTATGAAGTTGTTGTGGAAGAACGGGAGGGTGGGAGGGATCTTCATTCAATAACTTCTCAAGGAGAAGTATATCCCTGTCCGGGTCAATCTCTTGATTATCAATTCCCTCGGGAATTGAATCATTCTTGAGAAAGGCCTCTATTTCCTCCAAGATGAAGTCACTTCCCTCAAACGGAGTTAGGGAAGGAAAAGAATTATCAATGATAGGTTGAGAAGAAGGAGTGGGATTGCCACTCGAAGAATTATCGGTGAAACCAAGAATTTCCTGAGAATACTCCTCCGAAGCAATATCGATGATATCGATTCTGTTAATTTCTGCGGAGTCATAGTTGGAAGAGTATCTCGAGGTTTGATCAAGATTGAATGTGATGGCTTCATTACCAACACGCAGAGTGATCTCTTCATCAAAGACATCGATCAGAGCACGACCCATTCTTAGGAATCCCCTCCCTAAAATGAGAGGAACTCTCGGGTCTGCATCGAAGTCAACAATCACAAAATCTGCCGGAAAATTGAACTTTCCTACATTCACGAATACGTCCTCAGCAATACCGAGGGGACGAGATATAGAGCGATCTGCAAGCTCGAGAGTCATGCAGGTAGGAGTGAGTGCCGGAAGAGAAAGTTTCTTCCAGACTGAGTGAGGCATCAGGTTGATGCTTGCACCAAGATCGGCCAAGGCATAGCATTCAACCATTCCCGGGAAAATGCTTGGAATAAGGAATTTCCCGGGATCTCCCAGCTTTTCGGGAAGCTGTTTCAACAATACTGCAGAGCAGTTCTTGTTTAATGGAGTTTTTGCCATCTCGAAGAGTTTTTCCTTGTTATTTAACAGATTTTTGATCGTAGATGCAAACTTGGGCATCAGAAGAAGAGCATCCGCGAAGCTAATGTCAAAATGTAATTCTTTAAAAATTTGGAAAAATTTTTCCAGTTGGTGACTAGCTTTCTCGCGGAGCTTTTGATCTTGTAAACGTGATGGATAAGGAATCGAGGGTTTGGGATTTTGTTTTTCAACGGGATCAACTGGAGGTTTAAAAACAACTCCAGGTTTGGATTTGGGTTTCGGGACCGGGACAACTTGAGGGTGGACGTCATCGGTATCTCCGTTATTAGTAGGAAGTACCGTGTCCGTGGTAACCTCAGGTTCACGTTCCGCTACTTGAGAAGAAGAGGTAGCGGGAGCCGTGGGTCCTTTGTATGAAACTCCACTGCGGGTGGTGATCGCCTTAACATCGCCCCTCGGGTTAGCGATCGTGTTGCTCGGAAGTGTTCCTGAGCCCGAGGGTCGATCATTTAAAGACTTCTTGAGTTCGGAGATCTGATTGACCAACAACTTGTTCATTTCTTCTTGGGACTTCATGAATTGCTTAAGCAACTCATCAGATGAAGGCCCAGTTGGAACAATGGCTTGAGTTTGATTGTTAGGAACATTTTGAGGCCGATTGTTTTGAAAATTACCATGATGTTGGTTATTACCCTGAAAATTGTTTCCTTGATGAAAATTTCCCTGATTAAGAAAATTATTACCCTGATTACCATGACCTTGATTTCTTTGAAAATTTCCTTGGTTTTGAAAGCCCTGGTTATGACCGGATTTGAAATTCCCTTGGTTGTTAAAACCTTGGTTCATTCGATTTTGGTTTTGATGAAAATTTTGGTTCTGGTTTTGAGCATTTTGGTTTTGAGGCTGATTAAATCCGGGTGGTCCGAGGAAATTGTTGGAACGATAGCTTAAGAGATTACGGTCCCCCTGTGGTTGGTAAGAGTTCCCCCCGCATTGTAGGAACCTTGAGCAGCATATACGTTCTCGTGAGTGAAGCCACCGGTGGCTGGGCACTCAGTATAAGGATGTGGACCACCACATGTTTCACAACTATGACTGACAGCTCTGACTTGATTATTGATGTTCTGATTAGATTGATGCATTCTCAACACAGCAGTGGACAAGTCATCCATCTTTTTAGTGAGAGCAGCTATTTCAGAGGAGGCCAGAGTGACAGATTTACATGAATCATTCTTCTCAGCTGAGGAATCCCAGAAATTGTGGTGGGCAGTCATGTTCTCAATGAGATCATAGCACTCCTCGGGGGTCCTTTTCATAAAGGTCCCTCCAGCAGCAGCATTGATCGTGTCACGATGACGGAGAGTCAAACCATTGTAGAAAGTATCTATGATGGTGACTAGAAGCATATTATGATTGGGACATCGATCAATTGCAAGCTTATAGCATTCCCATGCCTCAAATAAGGACTCATCGGGAAGCTGTCGGAAGTTGCTAATATCTATTTCCTCCAAGATGAAGTCACTTCCCTCAAACGGAGTTAGGGAAGGAGAAGAATTAGCAATGATAGGTTGAGAAGAATGAGTGGGATTGCCACTCGAAGAATTATCGGTGAAACCAAGAATTTCCTGAGAATACTCTTCCGAAGCAATATCGATGACATCGATTCTGTTAATTTCTGCGGAGTCATAGTTGGAAGAGTATCTCGAAGTCTGATCAAGATTGAATGTAATGGCTTCATTACCAACACGCAGAGTGATTTCTTCATCAAAGACATCGATCAAAGCTCGGCCCGTTCTTAGGAATCCTCTCCCTAAAACCAGAGGAACCCTCGGGTCTGCATCGAAGTCAACAATCACGAAATCTGCCAAAAAATTGAACTTTCCTACATTCACGAATACATCCTCAGCAATACCGAGGGGACGAGATATAGAGTGATCTGCAAGCTCGAGAGTCATGCAGGTAGGAGTAAGTGCCGGAAGAGAAAGTTTCTTCCAGACCGAGTAAGGCATCAGATTGATGCTTGCACCAAGATCGGCCAAGGCATAGCATTCAACCATCCCCGGGAAAATGCAAGGAATGAGGAATTTCTCGGGATCTCCCAACTTTTCGGGAAGCTGTTTAAACAAAACTGCAGAGCAGTTCTCGTTTAATGGAGTTTTTTCCATCTCGAAGAGTTTTTCCTTGTTGTTTAACAGATTTTTGATCGTAGATGCAAACTTGGGCATCAGAAGAAGAGCATCCGCGAAGCTTATGTCAAAATGTAATTCTTTAAAAATTTGGAAAAATTTGTCCAGTTGGTGACTAGCTTTCTCACGGAGCTTTTGATCTTGTAAACGTGATGGATAAGGAATCGAGGGTTTGGGATTTTGTTTTTCAACGGGATCAACTGGAGGTTCAAAAACAACTCCAGGTTTGGATTTGGGTTTCGGGACCGGGACAACTTGAGGGTGGACGTCATCGGTATCTCCGTTATTAGTAGGAAGTACCGTGTCCGTGGTAACCTCAGGTTCACGTTCCGCTACTTGAGAAGAAGAGGTAGCGGGAGCCGTGGGTCCTTTGTATGAAACTCCACTGCGGGTGGTGATCGCCTTAACATCGCCCCTCGGGTTAGCGATCGTGTTGCTCGGAAGTGTTCCTGAGCCCGAGGGTCGATCATTTAAAGACTTCTTGAGTTCGGAGATCTGATTGACCAACAACTTGTTCATTTCTTCTTGGGACTTCATGAATTGCTTAAGCAACTCATCAGATGAAGGTCCAGTAGGAACAATGGCCTGAGTATGATTGTTAGGAACATTTGGAGGCCGATTGTTTTGAAAATTCCCATGATGTTGGTTATTACCCTGAAAATTGTTTCCCTGATGAAAATTACCCTGATTACCATGACCTTGATTTCTTTGAAAATTTCCTTGGTTTTGAAAGCCTTGGTTATGACCGGAATTGAAATTCCCTTGGTTGTTGAAACCTTGGTTCATTCGATTTTGGTTTTGATGAAAATTTTGGTTCCGGTTTTGACCATTTTGATTTTGAGACTGATTAAATCCGGGTGGTCCGAGGAAATTGTTGGAACGATAGCTTAAGAGATTACGGTCCCCCTGTGGTTGGTAAGAATTACCCCCCGTATTGTAGGAACCTTGAGCAGCATATACGTTCTCGTGAGTGAAGCCACCGGTGGCTGGGCACTCATTATAAGGATGTGGACCACCACATGTTTCACAACTGTGACTGACAGCTCTGACTTGATTATTGATGTTCTGATTAGATTGATGCATTCTCAACACAGCAGTGGACAAGTCATCCATCTTTCTAGTGAGAGCAGCTATTTCAGAGGAGGCTGGATTGACAGATTTACATGAATCATTCCTCTCAGCTGAGGAATCCCAGAAATTGTGGTGGGCAGTCATGTTCTCAATGAGATCATAGCACTCCTCGGGGGTCCTTTTCATAAAGGTCCCTCCAGCAGCAGCATTGATCGTGTCACGGTGACGGAGAGTCAAACCATTGTAGAAAGTATCTATGATGGTGACTAGAAGCATGTTATGATTGGGACATCGATCAATTGCAAGCTTATAGCGTTCCCATGCCTCAAATAAGGACTCATCGGGAAGCTGTCGGAAGTTGCTAATATCATTTCTCAACTTAGTTACCATGGATGGTGGAAAGTATTTTGCTAAAAATTTGGTAACCATTTCATCAAAAGTGTGGATCGAATTCTTCGGGAGACGATCAAACCAGGCAGTAGCATGATGAGTGAGAGAATATGGAAAGAGGTATAAGCGAAGGCCGTCATCGGTGACACCATTCTGCTTCATACTCTGGGTGACGGTCAAAAATTTATCGAGATGCTTATTTGCATCGTCACCCGGTAAACCGTGGAACTGACACGAATTCTGGACTTGCTGGATCATGTGGTGCTTGAGTCCAAAATCCGTGGAACTGATAGTGAGTGGTGCAATGGGTCCTCCCCTCCCCTGCATAGTAGGCTGACACAGCTCCTCCATCGTTCGGAGATCGGGAGCTGCATCCCCAGTTTCAGATTTGGGAGGGGGTGGAGGGGGTGGTGGGTCATCGTCAGGCATATTAACGGATATTTCTTCAGCAGCAAGCAATTCAGCTATGCTCTTTTGACGATTCCTTCTGGAATGGGAACGAGTGCGCATGCACTAAAAAATATTCACAAGTAAAACAAGACCGAGGCAAAACAACAGTGAACTTAAACCAATAACTACAATGTGACTGGCTTCTTTGAAAAAGGTGCACCAATCACAAGAGTACAATGGCAAGTTTTAATCTTTAGTTTGGGAACTTATTAATGGTCATACACCCAGTTGGGTTGTATTCTGCCTTAATTTGCGGTGGTAATATTTTACGTAATTATTTAACAATAAAACAAATGTTTTTGGCTTTTCGGGGTGTGTGTGAAAAAACTTGGAAATTATTTTTGGAATCGATTCGTTAACCGAAATCGTTCCTTTAAGACTACTCGCAGGGCTACTTTATTTGTTTGCCATATGTTGGCGGGAGAGAAGAATGGATCTCTCTTCGGTTCACAATTTAATGTCAGAACCTCCGTATTCCAACTGTATAGGTTGTAATCTTAAAGAATCGAAATAATTTAACTTCACGATTTGTTTTGTTGTTTATGATTTTTTTGGTGTTGTTAACACTTTAGGAAAAGTGTTAATGACTTTTTTGATTTGATTATGATTTTTACAAAAAATTTACAAAGTGATGTGATTTGTACAAGGAGGGTTTTGAAAACCACTAAACCTAAACGTTTTTGAAAACACGCAACAACCTCCTCGGCAGCGGCGCCAAATTTTGACTCCTCCCAAACTAACCAGTCAACCAGGTGAGGTCAACCAAGTCAAATGAGGGAGAGAGTGATCAATTAGTGATCTGGTGTAAGCACAGTGTATTCCCGGGTCGTTATATCCCGACGAGATTGAAATTGTATTTTTGAAAACGTTTTTGGAATGAGTGATTGGGAACAGTAACCAGATAAAGATTGATTATTTTATTGATTACACTAAGAAAATGATAATTAATAAAATTTTACACTACAGGGGAACAGAATTAGGCTTTGGGAAAACCTAATACAGACAGACTAATCAAGTAAAATGGAAAAAGGTTAAATATGAACAATTACAAACTACAGGGGTAAAAATGAAACTTTTACAAAACTAAAATGAAAATAAAATTAAATTAAAAAGAAAATTATTTTTTGATTAATTTAATACTTAAATATAAATTAATTACTAAAACTATTTAAAAAGTTAATTAAAACTAATTAAAGATAAATCTAAAAAATGATAAAGATTACAAATTTAACTTAGAAAATTGCAAAATTAATTTCCAAAAATCTAAAATGACTTAAAAGAAATATAAAAATTGAAAATAAATATTTTTCTCTTTTTGTGGATCTTTTATTAATTAATTACTAAACTATTATATTAAGGTTATTTAAACTAGATTAAATAAGAAAATTAGAAAATGAAAAGAGAAAATTACAAATCCAATTTTTACAGATTCTAAATAATGTATACAAGCTAGAAAAATTATATAAATGGATCAGAGATTAATTTTAAACACTTAAACTATTTTATTTTTGGTTTTTCTAATAAAACTGTTTTAATTAAAATTAAATCTAAAAATTACCAAATGAATAGTAGAAATTATAAGAAAATTACCAGAGTTGCTAAATATTATTTAGAACTTAGGAAAAATATAAAATTATACTACTGTTTAACAAAATCTATTTAAACTATTTAATTTACTTATATTAACTAATTATTAATTAAACTATTTTTAATTCTAATAAATACTAAATGAAAAAGGAAAATTCTAAGAAAATTTACACAAATACTCTAAGATACTAGGTTTTTAAGAAAATTATAAAAACAGATAAGTACTTAATAAAAAATTAAAAAGAAAAATGAAAATCTAAATTATATTAAATAGAAACTATCACTTTTCTTAAAAAGTGATGATTTTTGGAATTTTCTTTTTGACAGAAGTTTATACGATGAAATAAGTAACTTTTGTGAAAACAAAACTTTTGGTTCTCAAAAATAAGCACTTTGGGATGCTAAATGGATTAGCAGTTTGACTTTGGTCAAACTAGCTATGCAAAAGCTTGAAATGAGCCACACAGTGAACACAAATGATAAAATAAGCTATAAACAACCTAAGTGAGCCTAAATGAACTTGAATCAACAACAATCCATGACAGAATAAGCAAATAAGCACAAATAAGCAATCCTAAATCAACACAGATACACACAGACTGGGACAATCTTGCAGACCTTGTGGGGTCCACAGGAGTGATCAAAGATCTGAAACAAAAGTGGATATGAAAAGTGGGCCAGCTTAGCTTTCTAATGAGCCAATAAGCAGAGCTTATGGCTTAGAAATAAGCCAATGGTGGGCTTGTGAAAATGGTGGTGAAGAGTCAGTGTATACTGACTCAGTGTACAAGGTGGAAATGGCCAAACAAGAATGGACTAGCAGCCCTACTAAATAAGCCAAAAAGCTTAAAATAAGACTTGGGACTGAAAATATGGTTGATAAGCTTTCCAAAAAGCCAAATCTCAAAGGGTGGGGTCCACTAATGAGATCTATGTGAGCTTATGAAAATGGCTCAAGTCTGTGACACAGGGCAAGTTATTGAAAAAGTCCTTTTTAAAAGCCAATGGAAAAGCAATGTGAAAAGCTCTAAAGTGAAAAACAATTATTTGCACAAGTAGCTGGCCAAATGGGCTTTCCAAATCAACAAGAATCAAAAGCTAAGACTAACTAACAAAGATTGTGCAAGCTTATGACTTTTGGTACAAGCTGTGACACAGGACAGATTTTGAAAAATGAACTAAGAAAAAGCCACTAAATAAGCAGTTTACAAGCTAGATAAAAATTAAATAAAAATACCCTAGTAAAGATTAGCAACAAAATATTAACTCCCTACAAGCTTACAACCTAATTCCTAATAACAAGATCACAATTAAATCAACTGTTTTATTCAAAAACTTTTTATCTGTCAATTTGACTTTTTTGATTTATGAGCAAAGTTGACTTTGGTGAGTTTTGATCTTGATTTTCTGAGTGATTATGTTATATTATACTAACTTAAGACTGGATTAAGCTACAACAACCACTTTTGGAAAGATTTGATGAGATTAGGCTTCCAAATTTTTGACAGATCATCAATTAGTTGAGATCAAAAAGGATTTTGACTATTCTGCAAAGGACCTTTGATTTTTATGTTTGCTATGAACTAATGTGAC